>VSMD01033171.1:0-79959 GCA_008750895.1 Mirza zaza
CATTCATCCAGAGGGCAGAAATAGGGGGCAGGTTTAAATACAAGAGCTACTGGTCTTTCATATCTAACAAAAGAAAGCGTGTATTATCTTGAATGCTTTGACATTGACTGAGGGGGAGTGATGTTACTTGATGAAGAACAAAAAGAATAGATCAAAGAGAGGAAAACAGAAGGTATAGTCTTCAGTAAAGCACTCACATTTATTGTTTTGTCTCAGATTAAGCAATTGACACTTCTGACAAATGTATCTTCCGGAAAAATTAATGCATTGTATTTTTGGGGGGACTTCATGCATGGTTTGAAGTCTGAATCTTAATTGGACCACTACTTACTGGTGGTAAAGTTTGCCACGTCAATTCTCATAGAGAAAACTGAGATCATAACCATGACCTCACAAGGTTTTGTGAGAAATACATGAGCTAAAAGAAAGGAAAGTACTTTACAAAGTATAAGTGTAAAAAAAAAACCCCAAAACCTGCTAACATTCTTTTTATTATTGTGACATCTAATGTCTTCTTCAGTCACTTCAGCTTTGACCTCCCAAGGATCTGAACTGCCCAGATGTGCTGGTGTCTTATCCAAGAAGACGAAAGAGCAATTCTGAGAGCTCTTCTCTCAGACAAGTATTCCTGAGTAGCTACCAAGGCTGTGCCACATACTTAGTCACTGTTAGTGTTACATGTAAGTCGCTGCAGTCCCATAAACCATCTTTATCCCTTTTTTAAAATAAATTAAATATTAAATTAAATAGTTTAATTTATTTAAATATTTTAAATATATTTAAATATAAAATATGTATATATTAAAATGTACAAATATTTATATAATATAGAAATATAAAACATTTATATATTAAATATAAAATATTTATATATTTAAATTTATTTAAAATCATATAGTAAATATATAATACATTAAATATTAACATATTGTATATTTAAATATAAAATATTTAAATATTTTAAATATATTAAAATAATATATATTTAAATATACAATTAAAATATTGTATATTTAAATATAAAATATTTAAATATTTTAAATATATTTTAATTTAATTTATTTGAAATAAATTAAAATATCCCTCTTTTAAAAATAAATTAGAAGAATGCTCAAAGGGATCAAGCAACTCAACCAAGTTCATGCAAGAACAGGCAGAGAGAAGCTGTGGGTCCTGGCGGGTCTGGCAGCCTAGGCGGCCTTCCCGCTACTGCTCCCGGGGCGTCCTCTGCACCGAGTCTGTGAAGCCCACGTCCGCCTGCATGTGCCGGGAGCTGCTTCTGGATTGTGGATCCCAAGCTGATCTTCCCATCTGGCCACTGGCCTGAGTCGGTTTGGGCTTTCATTGTATTTTTCTATAAAAATATATGAGATAAATGGGTATGTATAGATTTAAATCCTTTACGAAGAAAAAAACACTGTAGTCATTAGACATATGTCATGCTATTACCTAAGCATCTAATCTAAAATGATTTTTCTTGCCACTCTGATATCTACCATCATCTGTTTAAACATTTTCTCACCACTATGAATATAAAATTTATTACTTCTTCAAATTCCTTTCGAAGAATTCATTCATACAAAACCAGAAGAGAACACAATAATATCTTCCAGTCATTTCAAGAGTGAGATAGAGGAAGAGATTTACATCACCCACAGTTCAACATTAAAATCCATATTATATAATTTCTTACTTTTTTTCCCTTACTTTTTCCTAAACAGCTTCCCAGCAGCTCTTCTCTCTTCTAACACTGCATGCTGGATCTTTGAAAGCCTCTATTCTGCAGTGCAATTAATTGGCAGACTGATTTTGTCCCTAAATTATAGTGATGACCACCGAATTAAAGGGATCTACCTCTTTAGAAGGTGTCCCTTCCAAAGGCACTTTCAGGATCATTTCTTACCTACATACCCACTTTGGAGCCTCAGTCCTCATCGTAAACAGCTTATCAAATTATTCCTTCATTTACCATACCTTCCCTATGAGGAATTCTTATCAGTAAAATTTTCCCATTTATTTATGCATTTATCCTTTAGAAAATTGTCCCTTTCCAACCCACTGTGATGAGTTCATTTCCTAAACTTATGAAATAGCCAATCATATTCTGTAACTTCATAAACAAGTCAAATTGGAATAGTAAATATCAAGAATAGAGATAAAATGCTCATAAATTCAGCAAACGATAGACAGTAATGGATTTTTCATAAAGAACCAAGGAGAGCTGTAAAGAATTTCTAAATGTCAATGTGATTTTATGGCTTCTATCCCAAAGAAAATTCAGAAGCTCAATCTTAAGCCTAGAAATAATTTTTAAAAAGCTTTTTACCCGCCACTTTTTCTATTATGTGTGTGCCATGGGAAAGCCCAGTGTGGAGACGCCGTCACTCGTGCTGTGTCCCGAGACTTCTAACTTGTCCCGTCTCCTCATCCCTGCACCTCGGCCACTGCTCTGGAAACGCCTTCTACAGCACAGACCTAAATGGGTCACTTTCTTTCTTTCTTTCTTTCTTTTTCTTCTGTACCTTCAACAACTTCTTATCTTTGATATTAATGTTCAAGGGTTTCTTAAAGTCTGATCTAAACCTATCTTTCCAATTCTGTCTCATGCCATGTTTCTTCCATGATGTCTAAACCTGAAAAAATGAGGTTATGGACTTTTTCCTTATACTTTTAACCTTTTTGCTTCCAGGCCTTTGTAAATGCTCATGATTTTCCCAGAATGGCTTTTCTACCTTCATCTGTCTATGGAGCCTTCTCTTGACCCAGAGACATAATTCACCTCTCTGTGCTTTGTTCAATTAAGCATTTGTTTATTTCCATGCCTGCTAGTCCCCTCAATTATTATTTGCCAGAGGGTAGAAGCTAGGAATTTTAAATTGTGTTTCCCAGTCCCGAGTAGAATACAGGAATATAAGAAGTAAGCAAACAGTTTATGCTTAACAAGTGAATTTGTTTGTCAAATTTCCATTACATCTGTACAAATTTGTTTTGAGTATTTTTTTTTTCTGCTAGATAATATGTTAAAGCAATCCTTGAAGGAATGTCATGTATAGGACATTTGCTTATAAGCTATTAAAAGTGATAAGCATTTGAATGATTATCAAAAGTTTTAGTCTACACCAAGCAGAGTTAAAGTACTGAAAGAAAATGTCTATTGGGTCCCCAGCATGAAACACTTATGGAAGAGATATCATTAGAGATGAACTTTAAAAGGTAGACAGGATGTGAATATCAGAATATATGATGAGGCCATTGCAAGTACTGACAAGTCTAGGAACAGCAGCAACAAGACATGCAAAGGAACATGCAAAGGCTTCCAGGTAGGCTAGAGGGAGAGATCAGTAACTTTAACAGACAGATGTCAGGACAGTCTTGACTGTGTTTCTTCACTGACAAAATCCACACGTGCTCCATACTCTTCCCCTTAAACTAAACCTCCTCTAGTTCTCTTTTGCCCCCTAAGCTTCCACATCCCCTTCCAAGAGTGCATGCAAACTCTTGGCTCACAAGCCAGGGGCACTGCCTCCTGAGTCATCCACCTGCTAAGGCCAGCTGTGACCCTTCTCAGCTATCACGGTGAATTTGGAGCTGAACCAATGCACAGCGTCCTTCAGAATAGGGTCTCAACTTAATCATGCCAATGACCCCTCTTGATTAAAATATATGAATGTGTGTGTGTGTATGTATACACACACATACGATCTTAACTATCCTGAAATACAGCATAACTGCATACCTATTTTTAAAGTCCTTATAGTAGAAAAATGAAGTAAAATGAATCCATATGCCCACATGCAAACACAAAAAGGATGCTTCGGCAAACTCACTAACACATATAATGAAGTTGTGAGAAGCTTCCACCTTTTGAAAATTACCATAGAATGAAACTGCTCTAAACACTTCTTGAGAGAGCTGTGTTGTGTTAGTAACTTAAGGACAAGGAGAACCATGCAAGTAGATGAGATGGTTTCCAAAGTGATGACCAATACTTTATGAAGTTGTGCATACACATGAATAAAAAACATAATGTATAATAAATGATGTAAAACACACTTTATCTTTGTATAGAAAGAGAATAAGGTTCTGGTTCAATGGGGTTTTCAGGCATATGAAGTTTCAATGAAATATTGTAAAGTTGTGAAGGGCATAAGACATCATTTCCTTAGGGTGTTAGAATGTCACATAAATTGCAAGATGTTCTACCCAACCTACCTCCTGACAACTAAGGGCTCCTCATTGAGATAAAAAACAACAACAACAACAACAAAGAGCCCAGTGTTTGGCAAAATAGGATGACCCTCATTAAAAGCAATTGCCGTAGAGGCTTGCACCAGCCCTTATGCTGTGACCTGGGAAACATTAAGCCAGTCTCTGGGTTTTCAGGTCCCCTCATATCTATATGGAAATATCTATTACCCCCCCAAAAGGAATAGTATTTTTTAGAATTTTATATAGATAAAATTATATGGTATTTTCTCATAACACTTTTATTTAACATGCAGTTTTTAAGATTCATTCATGTTGTATTAGTAGTTTATTTTTTGATGTATAATATTAATATTCCATGGAATTAATATAACACAAATATTAATTCATTCTTCCACCAATGCACATTTATTTGGGCTGTTTTCAGATTTTCTCTATTATGAGTAAAGATGCTATGGAAATCCACACACAAGTCTTTTTGTGGAAAATGGAAGTGCTAGGTCACATTATAAGTGTTTAACTTTATGAGAAACTACTAAACTAATTTCCAATATGGTCGTATAACTTTGCACTCATGAGAGTTCCAGTTGTTCCACATCCTTACCAATATTGGGTGTTGTCCAGCTTGTAAATGAATCATTAATTTTAGCCCCTCCAGTGGTTGTTATAGTATCCCATTGCCATTTTAATTTACATTTCCCTCATAATTAATAGTGAGCACTTTTTCATGGACTATTGACCAGTTGTAAAGCACATTTGTCCATTTGTTAACTGAGTTGTTTGTATTTATACAAATGAGTGTTAGAAATTTTTGACATATTCCAGATATAAATATTTTGTCAGATATGTGTATTGTGAATATTTTCCTCCAGTCTTTGATTTACCTAGTTATTATTCATTCCGATCATTTCATGAACAAATTTTCTTATTAATGATGTTTATTTTGTCTTTTCTTTCTCCCACGTAGTTGTCCAGTTTTTACAATACCATTTGTTGAATGGATTTCTTTACTGATTGAATTGCCTTGGCACTATGGTTATAAAAACAATTTGCGATTTAAGTCTGAGCCTATTTTTGGAGTATATTCTGTCTCATTGATCTTCCTGGCTATCTTGAATACTGTATTGCTGTAATAATTTTCAAAATCATGTAGTGTAAATTCTCTAATTTTGTTATTCCTTTTAAAGATCGCTTATATTCTTCAAGGTCATGTACATTTCCACACATATGGTAAAATCAGAATATCATTTACCAGAAATAAACATAGAGGGATATTGAATGGGGCTGTGTTGGATGTGTAGATAAATATGGGGATATTGGCATATTAATAACTTCTGGTCTGCTAATCCACACGCATGATATATTTCTTTTCTATTTGTTCATCTTTGATTTATTCTAGCAACACCTTATATATATATCAGGGGCCAAGTATTACATACATTTTAGTCAATTTATTCCTACTTATTTTAAATATTTAATGCTGTTGTAAAAGGAAATGTTTTTAATTCCATTTTCAATTGTCTTCTGCTAGTTTCTATATATAAACCCATGCCTTGCTATTTTCTCTAAAAGTTTATTTAAAGTTGGCATTTTCCCAGGTATGATGTGTGTTAAAAGAAAAAAAAGTTGGTGTTAATTCATCTTTAATTATTTGATAGAATTCATCATTAGAACTGTTTGAGCTCACATTTTTGTTTCTGGGTATTTTTAAATTACAAACTCAATTTCTTTAATAGATGTAGGCATAGTCAAGTTTTCTATTTATGTCAATTTTGATCATTTGTGTTTTCTCATTTTTCTCATTCTTGTACTTTCTGTTACTGTTATTTTGCATTGTAATTCTAAATACTTTATAAAGTGCAAAATATAATATTATTATATTTGCTTTAAACAGTCTCTTTTTTTGAGACAGAGTCTCACTTTGTTGCCCTGAGTTTTGAGTGCCGTGGCGTCAGCCTAGCTCACAGCAACCTCCAACTCCTGGGCTCAAATGATTCTCCTGCCTCAGCCTCATGAGTAGCTAGAAATTCAGGTGCATACCATGAAACCCGACACCAGGCTAATTTTTCTGTTTCTTTAGTAGGGATGGGGTCTTGCTCTTGCTCAGGCTTGTCTCAAACTCCTGAGGTCAAGTGATCCTCCCGCCTCAGTCTCCCAGAGTGCCAGGATTATAGGTATGAGCCAACACGCCCGGCCTATATTTGCTTTAAACACTCAACTGGCATTTAAGGAAATTAAGTTAAAAAGGGATACACTTTGATTTTTATTAAGAAACATATATTTATGCTTTTTGATGTTCCTTATTTCTTTCCACAGATCCAAGTTTTTATCTGGTGTGATTTCTCTTTGGCCTGCCAAACATTTCTTTATGTTGTGGTCTGGGAAACATTAAACCAGTTTCCAGGTTTTCAGGCCTCTTCATATCTATACAGAAATGTCTTACCCTCCATAAAGAACAGTAGTTTTTAGAATTTCATATACACAAGATTATACAGCATTTTCTCACAACACTCTTTTACTTAACATACTATTTTTAAGATTCATTCATGCTGTGAGATATTAGTAGTTTATTTTTTGCTGTATAATATTAATATTCCACTGAGTCAATATAACACAAATATTCATTCACTTTTTAACTGATGCACATTTATTTGGGTTATACTTCTAGAGTCCAGTTCTGTTGATAAATTCTCTGTGCTTTTTTAGGATTTTGCTCCATTTTTGAAGGATATACAACAGTTGTTAATACTTCATATAGAATTTTTGGTTACTAGTTGTTTGGTTGTTTTTGGTTTTCTCTCCACACCTTAAATATGTTGTTTTATGGTTTTCTGCCCTCATTTGCTTCTGATACTAATTTCGTTGTTATTCTAACCTTTCTACCCCCCACCACAGTATGAGATGCACTATGTCTTTTTTTTTTTTTTTTTGTCCTCTGATGCCTTTGAAATTTTCTCTTTGTGATTGGTTTTCAGCAATTTGATTGTAGGCATGCCTTAGTTTGCTGCTACTCTACATTTATTCTGCCTTCGGTTCCTTGATTGGATGCAAGGGTTAATATTTTTCATCGAGTTTGAGAAAATTGTGACCAATATTCATTAACATATATTCTGCTCAACTTCTCTCTCTTCTCTCATGTTAGAAGGCTTGATACTATCCTACTGGTTACTGAGACTCTATTTCCCCTTTTGCTTTTTGAGATAGAGTCTCACTCTGTTGCCTAGGCTGGAGCTGGAGTGCAGTGGCATGATCACAGCTTACAGCAACCTCGAACTCCTGGGTTCAAGTGATCCTCCTGCCTCAGCCTCCCAAGTGGCTAGGACTATATATAGGTGAACACACCTATGGCTGGTTTATTTTTTTATTTTAATATTTTTGTAGAGATAGGTTCTCCTCATGTTGCCCGTGCTGGTCTCGAACTCCTAGCTTCAAGAGATCCTCCCACATTGGCCTCCTAAAGTGCTGGAATTACAAATGTGAGCTATCACACCCAGCTCTATTTACTTCTTAAAATGTTTTTGTCTGTATTTTAATTTATTTTAGTAGCTGCTTTAAGTTAATCTCTTATTTCCACACTTCTGATACATGTCTATTAGCAGATTTTTTTTTATCTGGCTATGGGAAAAATTGTCTTCATCTTCACATTTAGTATTTGTTAAACTTTATGCTGGACATCATGGCTGTTACTTGCAGAATGTTGAGATTTTGTTTACTTTTTTCAGGCAGGCGGTTTTCATGGAAGCTTGTTCCCTTTGAGTATTGCTTGTAAGCTTTTGCAGTATGTGTTGAGTAGTTCTACCTCTTCCACTGTCTCAACACTATCCACAGATATGGCATTACTAGGGGATCTTCTTAATCATTAGGTGCTTGGTAAGATCCCTCCACTCTGGCTGGTTGGAGATGAATATTTTCTAATCCTCTGGGAGCTCCAGTTGTTGCTCATATTATAGCTACTCAGAAAGGCCTCTTTTGCTACCAGCTGTCCTTTGGCCTTACAGATTCCCAAGCTACATATGGAGAACTCGGCATTGTAACAAATACTCAAGAAGAGCCTTATGCAAATTGCTGGAGGTCTTCTCCACTTAGCTCCTTTCTCTCTGAACCTGCTCCCCAAATTCTAGTCTCCTCAGTAGTCCTGAGCTCTCATGTGTCTCTTCTGAGCTTAGAACACACTGTGACACACCATTTAGCTCCTGTGACACAGGTCTCCAGGCCAAAGCCAGGAGACCTGTGTCTCACCTCTTCGCTCCCCTTATGTGGCTTACCTCTTTGCTTCCCTTGCATAATAAACCACATTTTTGCAGTTTCTTGTGCAATGAGATCATTTACCTCACGTATTTTGTCTGATTTTATAGCTGCTTATGGCAGGACGGTGAATTCTGTGCTGGTGACATCATCACAGTTGAGGACACTACTATCGTATTTTAATTTCTTTGTCCTTTCATCTTTCCTAATTCAGCTTAGGTTTTGTTGTTGCTGTTGTTGAATGTTTCTATAACTTCTCACAATTCACCATATATATGGCCAATAACCTGGTTAAGGACTGGGCGCAGTACCTCACCCCGTTTCAGCATTTTAGGAGGCTGAGGTGGAAGGGTCACTTGACCCCAGGAGTTCGAGATTGCATTGAGCTATGATCACACCACTGCACTCCAGCCTGGGTGACAGAGTAAAACCTGTATCTTAAAATAAATAAATAAATAAAAATGTAATTTTCTCTTGTTTACTTGAAGTACCTTCTAACCAGTGTCCCTTTCCTTACTCTTGCTGTCTTCCTCCCACTTTTCCTACCCAGCAATTTCAGTGCTTTTTATAAAACACAGAAATACCCACACTTGGAATTCTGACAAAACTATTATAATTCATGTCATTTGAAAGTGTTTATGATTTTTTTTTCTTATTCTTAAAGTATCATATCTCATTCCTCTATCACCTACCACCCCATCCTGCACCTTCACATCCTACTTTCTACAACTTCAAACAAGTGAAATTAGTTTAGGGTAACTAAACATGCCATGCTTTACCTTTCCTTCAAGCTATGAACCTATAATGTCCTTTTACTGAGATTTTCTTTCCCCATTTCTATACCTGCTTAATTTTTATTCAACTTCCAGATTTAGCATAGACCTCATTCCTCAAGAATGTCTTTCTCAAATGTTCCAAATTTGGGTCATTATCATTGCAATAATCTCCATAGCATGCTAGTTTCCGTATGAATTACACTGTTTCAAACCCCCATAAGATGCTGAAATAAAAAAATAAATAAATAAAAATGTAGGAAAACATTTAATGACAGGAAGAAATGTTCAATAAATGTGTTAATTGAATATAAACACACACACACACACACACACACACAAAGAACCAATTTACTTGCCTAAATTCCCTCATTAAAAAGTGAAAATTTAGAGTCAGGGGTCTTTTTATGTTGTTCATCATTGCATATCTAGCCCCTAGCATAATGTTTGCATTGTGTGCTAGATGCTAATGTAGATGTTTTAGGGGATATAAATAGGGTATGGTCATAACTTTTGAACAAACTCACAATATAATTGGCAAAACACAAGTGGAAAGCAAGTAGCACATTACCATAAACTTAGAGGCTTAAAACAACAAAGTTTTGACAACTACAAAGTTGAAATTAACATGTTGGCAAGGACACACTCTCTCAGGAGTCAAGGGGAAAGTATGTTTCCTGACTCTTCTGGTTCCTGCTGTCTGGGCACATTTTGGGGTTTATAGCTGCATTTGTCTCTCTTTTTCCCAACTTCACGGGTTTCATGTGGCCATATCCTGTGTAGGGTTAGTGAGTCTAATTCTCCCTCCCTCTTAGAATAATATATGTAATTATAGTAGGGCCCACCTAATGTATGATAATCCAAGGTAATTATCCCAAATAATCTCTTCCTCTCAAGCTCTTTCATTTAATCACACCCTTGCCTTTTAAAGTAAGATTCACAGATTCTGGTGACTGGGAAGTGGACATGGCCTTGGGGCCACCATTCAACCCACTATACCAGGTCACACCACAATAATTAGGTGAGGGAAGTACAAACCATGACATCAGTAGTACAGAAAAGTCTAGAAGGTCTTGACATTAAAAAACAAAAAGCAAGACAAAACAAAAAACTTTGAAAACCAGCAGGAGTTCTATAAACCATGCTATGGGAGGGGCATTGCAGGTATAGAAAGTTATGAAATTACAAAGATAGTGCAGAGCATATGAAAGGTTAGTTCAGACCCTAGAATATGAAAATATAAAAGAGTTTTGAGATTAAAAAATCAGAAGAATAGATTGGGTAAGAAAATAGAGGGTCTTATAAATAATTACTTAGAGACTGACCTTGATGTCTATTAAGATACTTAAAACAATGAGAATTTTTTGAGCAAAAGAATGACATGAACAGGGTCTAATAGAGACTTCTCTGCCAGATGTATGTGCAACAGCTCAGAGGTGGGAATCAATCTGTCCAATGGGTTAGCACCATACTGAAAGCTATTCTTTTTTTGCTTAAATATCATGGAAGAAAGCCTTATTGTAAATATTAAAAACAAAAATCTTAGCAATGTCATTAAAGACAAGAAATGAAATGAGTTAAAGAGGTTCTCTAAAAGAAATAGAAATCTTAAAGAAATATTTCAGTTGGTATAATTTTGAATATGACAAAATATATAAAGAGTAAAAAAATCATTTAAGCATTTAGAAATTTATGTCAAAATTTTGGCTTAGCATCATCTCTAAAGTTAAAGCAAAAATGTGCTGTCACTACAAGATTAGATTTGGTTGAGTATATCAATATCATTATTTCCTTAGTGAAAAGGAATGAAATTACTTTGTTTTGGTCTATTTAAATTTCTATTTCTTCATAGCAAGGACATCTTGTGCACAGAATTGTGTATATGGTAGATGCAAAGTTTTACTTTGAAAACTACATAAATATCCAAGAAGCATTTACCAAGAAATATTTATTTATGCATTGTAAAGGTGAATTTTAAAATTTCTGTTACATTTTAGGACCATTTAGCCATCACTTTGGTGATTTCATTTATCAGAGTATTTTACTTCTATTTTTTTTACATTTTCTCTTCTGTTTCAGTAATATGTTAATTCAAAATGATGCTAAGAATTATTATTTCCCAAGAAACTATGTGAACTTTTAGAGTTTAAGAACCAAGAAGCTAAAGAAATGTATTTTCTAAATCAACACAAGATAGCTACTGTTCTTGTATAAAGTGACATTTACTTAACAGCATGTTTTTGCTTTTTTTTTCTTTTTAGAGAAAACATATGGCTCCCCATTTAAAGTGAAAGTTTTATTGTGATGAAAAAAATCACAAACCTGTTTTTATAATATAGATGAAGTAACTGACTTCTTTTAATTTAGAAGTCAGCATGTCCTATTTCATCCAAAGCCAATCATCAGAAAATTAACTGATGTTTGATGTAATAAAAAGTGTATGGCTAACCAACATTCACAACATTATACAATATTCTTGCTTTAAAATATTCAAAATCCATCTTCTAAGGATTTAGAGCTAATTTACATGGTATAGGAAATTCAAAGGATAGTGGAACATGTTAAATATCACCGTGAGAAAAATTGAAACTGCTCTCTTCAAGTTAACATCAAAAAAAGTGTGTAAAAATGCATGGAAGGGTACTTTTCCTGTTTAAAAAGATACTGAACAATGAAATTCACTGGTGGACCTATATTCCTTCTCATTTCTAATAAAGATATTTTTATGTGAAAATTGAAAATGGGCTGAGTATTAGATGTTAGCAAGGAACAATTTTAGTTTTGGTAGTTGTGATAATAGCACTATGATTATGTAAAAAAAGTCTTTATTTTTGTAGATGAATATTGAATTATTTAAGAGTGAAACATCATAATACATGTAGCCTACCTTGAATATTTTTAACAAAAATTTTATCAAATATTAATCTAGATTATGAATTCACAAGTATTAACCATTTTTTTCTATTTTTATGTGTTTAAAATAATATGTACTTTACATATTTAAAGTAATAGATATTCTTTAAAAACACTCATTAGTGCTAAAGCAGAGTAAATGAGTACTTAGAATTCTTGTGAGCCCACAGTGAAAATATATGTAAAATATGCTGAAAATTATCAATATTCATTCATCAATTATCAATTTCTGCCTGATCAAAATTAGATTAATAATTAGATTATAATTAGTTTTAAGGGAGCAGTTAAGATTATGCCAGTTTTGGGAGTTTGGAAAAACAGATCTAAGGCAATTCATCCCACATTGCACCAACATCTACCTTTACAAAAGATTTGGAGTCCTTGTGTTTCAGCCAAAGTTAACTTGTGGTTTTGACTTCCAGAATATCATCTGTTCTGGGGACTAAAATTTCAGTTTTCAAGTATTTTGGTGCAGCATTCCAGGATTTCATCATCTAAGCTAAAAAGCAAAACATACAAAATGCAAACTTTCAGCACAACGTCGCAAGAACCCTGAAAACTTAACAGCTCAACAGTTTATTATAAAGAATATTTTCTTTAAAAAAAGATTGATGTATTTTAGTAATGTTCTATTTCTCTATAAATATATCTCAAATAGAGTAGAAACCTGATAAATATTATCCCTTACTTAGTTATTTTTCTCAATATACTCCTGAGCTTATCTGGATCACATTCAAGGCCCATGGAATGTCAATGACCTCAAGCTGTGTGGCGGTGCTCTTGCTGTTGTTATTTTTCTTCCTCCTCCTTTTTCTTCTTCTCTTAATGCTTGTCCCTAGAAAATAATCCACCCTCAGATGAACACTAATTTCTTGTGTAATTCTCTCTCACCTAATGCCACCATTCTTCTTTTAAACCTCCAGAGAAGATGGTACATTTCAAGGGGAAGGATCTTTCAGTCCCATTGTAGCACATCTTTCACAACGGGGGAAAAAAAGCCACCGGGAAAATCTGACCTCTTTGCCACTACATGATGCCGGTAACACGCATTTGATCAGAGACCTTGGTAACCTTGAAGAAGTTCATGTCAATTTTTACACCTAAGGGTAGCATGTGGGTCCAGATAGAGAAAGAGAATGCGGGTCAATAATAAACAGTCACAGAAAGAAAATATTTTATAAATGAAATCAGACAAAGTGAGTCATATTCGCCAATAGGAAAGAAATAGTAATTAAGTCCTTTGATATTATTTGGTTCCATGAGTCAGATAATCACACAATAGAAATCCACCTCTTCCACTCCTTTGCTCTTTCTTCCCTGTAATGTATCACCCTTCCTACCTAAGCAACGGTGTCTTCCTGAGTTCCATTCTGTTGTGAACAACCCTCCCTCCTTCAATGCTGTCTTCATTCTGTTAGTTATACTAAAGACTTATATAATAATAACATAAATCATCATTGTCATCATAATTATCATCACTGTCTTCATTGTGACAGTTATAATCGTTGATCCTCTCTCATGTCCTAGACATTGTAAATATAGATACAGACATGCAATTTATTAACTCTTACGACATCCCACGAAGTAGGTTTTAAGGTCTCCATTTCACATAAAATTAAACTGAACTTCAATAAAATTAAGTAGTTGAGCAAGACCACATAATTAGTGTATAAAACTCAGGCCAGGATTCAAATGCAGGGTTAACTGGCTCCAAAGTCCCTGCTGCATCCTCCATGTTCCCCTTTTCCTGAAGGTGTCATCTGTGCAGTTTATGATTCCATATGTGGCAGTGTAGTTAGAAAGAAATGAACAGGAAATAGATAGGAAAACATGTGTAATCAACACCCTAATAGTGTTAATAGGTCATTAGGACAGGTCCGTAGGTGGAACCTTTGGGAGCAGTTGCCAGTGATCTGGGCAAGGGAGGCTTGAATAAGAGGAATACAATTGATATCAGAAAAGTTGTGATGACTAAGAAAAAACACAAATCAAAATTTTTAACGGCAAAGCAAAGGAGTTGGCAGGTATTTGGAATCCCCATTTGACTCCAAAGAAGGAACAAACTTGGATGAGAAGCCCCACCTTTCAGGCAGTTACACAGAGCAGGTTGAAGAGGGCGTGGCTGCAGCCAGCTGGATGGTGGAGTGTTACAGAAGTGGCCAGGCCCCAGTGGCAAGCAGGAAACCGCACACTGGCCTGCCGGCAAGACTTCCTGGAAAGCCATCCACTCTGATGCCACTGAAAAGTGAAACTCACCTGGAAGCCTCCAGCTGGGTGAGGATGATTGGCACTGGGTGAACTGCGTGGGGCTGTCAGCCAGGCACCACAGGGACCGGCTGGAGGGAGCACACCAGAACCTGGAAGAGAGGCATCTTCCTGCTGCAGTGTAACCTCCAGCACCCTCTACTGGCGATGCTTCGCATTGTACCTGCTTGCAAAGGAGAAACATTTATAGGGTTCATCCTGCTCCAAGTGTCCCAGAGTAGGACAAAGACCGGTTTAGAGCTGAAGGGCAGAACAGGGATGCCTGCCATGCATATCAAGAGATGCTGAGTGATACCACTTCGATAAAGCAGTCCTACTTTATACCATTCAGAATTAAACACTTCAATCATTTTTTCTTCCACTTCTATTTTTAGTTTAATTGCTTTGCTGAATTATCTATTACCTCACTAAATCACAAATCCCTTGAGAACAAAATATATGGTATTTATTTTTTTGCAAATATATGAGTTGCTAACCACGTAAATTGTATATAGTGAGCACTCAGTAAATATTTCTAAGTGTGAAGTATAATGGAAAGCTAATGCTCATGCATGCTCTTTAGAGCTTTTAAAGCCTTTTTCTTCACCATACAAACTGAAGAAAGTATTATATGCTAACACAAACGTAAATGTTGTAAGTGGGTATGTTTTGGATGATTTATTTTTTAATGTTTTAATCTCATCCATTTAAACAAAAACTTAAAAAAAAGTCATCTTGTTATTATTTTCCAAAATTATAATGAACCAGAAAATACGGGATATTGTCCACATAATAGCCTACATAAAGTCACTAGAAGTTGCGTTGAACACACTAAAGGTGAAAACCTAGTCTGAGTTATAGCTTTCTGCAGCCTTTCCCTTCCTTGCCTGGGACACCTGCCCACGACGTCCAACGCCAGTGCCGCAACTGCTTGTTCTGTTGTTTTGCTCAGGGGTTTATTGCCCTCCAGAAAACCCTTATAAATGTATTTACTACTACCTAAATTGTCTTCAATCTAATTACTTACTCAAGGTACTCGGTCTCCTTTCCCTTATCAACCTATGTTCTTTTTGAGGGTAAAGCCCTTGGCTGGGATATTATCTAGCCAGAATTTGAATTGAAAAGCTCATTATAGGCTCACGCCTATAATCCTAGCATTGTGGGAGGCCAAGGCAGGAGGATCGTTTGAGCTCAGGAGTTTGAGACCAGACTGAGCAAGAGCAAATCCCCATCTCTACTAAACTTAGAAAGAAATTAGCTGAAAAACTAAAAATATACTTAAAAAATTATCCAGGCATGGTGGTGCATACCTATAGTCCCAGCCACTCAGGAGGCTGAGGAAGAAGGATTACTTGAGCCCAGGAGTTGGAGGTTGCTGGGAGCTAGGCTGACGCCACAGCACTCTAGCCTGGGCAACAGAGTAAGACTCTGTCTCAAAAATAAATAAATAAATAAATGAAAAAGAAATTTAAAAAGACAAATCCCATTATAAATGTGAAAAAGTAGCAATTTATTATGAAAAATTTCCCCAATACTAGAAAAATGTGATGGGCATCCTCTCTGCAATGATTAATCATAGTGTACTTGGTGAATATTTGAGAGGCCTAATGGAAGAACAGGATGAACACTGGTCTTGGAATGAGGAGACCATGGTTTATAAGGCAAATTCAGGTCTCTTTGAGCCTGAAATTCTTCATTTATAAATGATAATAATGATAATTTATCTGTCCACTTCATCAACTTTGGGTGAATATTAATATATCTAAAGAGTAGAAGTTTCACTAGTGCTCCATTCCACAAATCCTGGAATTTAAAAAAATGTACAACCAAGATCATGCTAGCTGTAGAGCACCCATTTTACTAATAGTGGAAAATTTAATTTAGTATAATCTGGTATACTTTATCTAGCTCTGTAATTCTTAATTCAAATTCAAGTATCATTATCTCAATCACTGTCCAATTTAAAATCTTCTTCTCACTGATTTCTTCCTGCTCTCAAGGGTTTCCTCCTCTGCATCTTTTTGGAGTTGCTCCGACATTATGGGGTTTCTGGGTTTTGTAGGGAGGAAAGTGATTGTCACAAAATGGGCCCCAGAGCAGCAGCACGAATTGCGTCTATGGTTGTTCCAGTCCTTCAATACCA
This sequence comes from Mirza zaza, assembly GCA_008750895.1. Classification (NCBI taxonomy): domain Eukaryota; kingdom Metazoa; phylum Chordata; class Mammalia; order Primates; family Cheirogaleidae; genus Mirza; species Mirza zaza. The sequence continues at coordinate 16,525 of VSMD01033171.1, forward strand.
GGGACAGCTGATGCTTCATTACCAGGTCATTACCTGCCTGTAGCAACAGCTGCAAACAAATGAGGGGCTCCACAGCCTCACTGGCTTCAGCTAGAGTCAGTCTGACATCAATGGTCGCTGATATCTGAGGGTGGCTTCAGACAGTGTTTGCGCCTTCCACCCCATTGCATGTGCAGTAGGTGAGCAGCAGTTGCCACAGACACACATGCCAGGCAGCGCCTTGGCTCCTACTCTTCAAATGACATTTGTAAGCTTCCCACCTTCAGAAAGGAGGCAAAAATCCACTCCCTATTTTTGGAAAAATGTCTCATACTCACTCTTCAGGAAGGGGAATTAGGAGCTGGAGAAAGAAGCACCCTCCAGTCCTCTGCTCCATACCCACACTCCGATAGGCAACAAACTGCCGTCTTCTTCCACCTGCTTTGTGTTTTACATCTAGTCCTGCAGCAAAGGTGAAGGAAACCAGATGTCCCCCTAGTTTTGTGTTTTTCCAGTCATTTTGTGATTGGAAAGGTGGCATTAATGCAAACAGACTAGGTGGGTCCTGTGAGGATTGGGGTGGGGGGAAGAAGGACAACAGAACTCTTCATTTAAACCTCCAAGTATTGCCACAGCACTATTCAGCTGTAATTGAAAATGAGGTGAGTGAATGCAGTTTGAAAAGGCGAGGTTGTATAAAGATAGCAAATGAAAGTGTGTATAAATAGATGGGTTAAAATAAAGAATACATCGTGCTAAATGTCTTCATTAACAGGGATCAGGAATCAAGACAGAGATTCCAAGTATCTACTCAGTTTCAGACATCTTTATATCATCTTTTAATATATGTGCCTGAGAGTGGACAAACTACACAAATTGTTCTTCCTCTGCTCTTACACTACAACAATAACAATCGTCAAAACCCAAGACTTCTGAGATCAAATATCAGAGGATTTCTCTCCACCGTCAAGCAAATAATCAATTCTGTAGTAACAACAATTGGGTTTGCTCTAGTGCAGATCAATTCTGACACTGTCTACCCGGACATAGCCTCAGATCCCACAGGCAGTCCCCAAATTCCAGGTTATTTTGCCTGTGCTTCGAACTCACTGGCTATACACCAGTGTGCCCACAGCTCCCAGCTCGGGTTCAATTAACTTTATAGAGGGCTTATAGAACTCAGGGAAACACACACTTTTGCCAGTTAATTACAAAAGATATTTTAATGGATACTGTGAACTAAATAAAATTCTAACCCCTGTGCCAACTGAACCATCCCCCTCTTGGACAAGGGGACCCCTGAAAACCTTAAAACTGAGCTGCTGGCCATGGAGGGAAGCCAGGTCAGACACACCTCATTATACCCTCTTCCTTTTGTAGTTTAGCTACAGAAATTTACCTGTATTAATATTAAAACAGACTCTTTGTGACAATAAGGACATAAAGCCATGCAGGGCAAAGGTTAAATCACCTGAAGACCATTAATTTGCTTAAGAGATCACATGAGTGGCCATATTATAGATTGTCTCTGATTAACAGACTTCCTTAACTTTAATATTCCAAGTCTTTAGACAAAGCTTTAGTTTTTTAAATTTATTTCAATAGTTTTAGTAGTTTTAGGGATATAAATGTTTTTTTTGTTTGTTTGTTTGTTTTTTTTATTATTATACAGATGAATTGCATGGTGGTGAAGTTTGGGCTGTTAGTGGACCCTTCACTCTAATAGCGTACATTGTATCCAGTAGGTGATTTTTGCATTCCTAACCCTCCTCTCACCCTCCACTTTCTGAATCTCCAGTGTCATTATGTCACTCTGTATGACCATGCATACTGCTAGCTTAGCTCCTACTAATAAGTGAGAACATGTAGTGTTTGTTTTTCCATTCCTGAGTTAATTGACTTAGAATAATGACCTCCAATTCAATCCAAATTGCTTCAAAAGACATTATTTCATTTTTTATGGCAGAGTAATATTCCCTGGTGTATATATACCACATTTTATTTGTCCACTTCTCAGTTGATGGGCACTTAAGTTGATTCCATATCTTTGCAATTGTGAATTGAGCTGTGATAAAAATAGTCATGCAGGTGTCTTTTTGATATAATGACTTCTTTTCTTTTGGGTAGATACCCAGTAGTGGGATGGCTGGATCAAATGGTAGATCTGTGTTTAGTTCTTTGAGGAATCTCTTCACTATTTTCTGTAGAAGTTGTAATGATTTACATTTCCACCATTGGTGAATAAGAATTCTTTTAACTGCATCCATGCCAATGTCTATTGTTCTTTGATTTTTTAATAATGGCCATTCTGACATGGATAAAATAGTATCCCATTGTGGTTTTAATTTTATTTCCCTAATGATTAGTCATGTTGAGAATTTTTTCATGTTTCTTGGCCATTTGTATCTCTTCTTTTGAAAAATGTCTGTTCATGTCTTTTGCCTATGTTTTAGTGTTTTGTTTTGGTTTTTTTCTTGCTGATCGGTTTGAGTTCCTTATAGATTCTGAATGTTAGTCTTTTGTCATATGTATAGTTTGTGAATATTTTCTTCCATTATGTAGGTTGTCTATTTACTCTGCTGATTATTTCTTTTGTTGTGCAGAAACTTTTTGGTTTAATTAAATCCCACATATTTATTTTTATTTTCGTTGTATTTGCTTTGAGGTTTTAGTCATAAACTCTTTTCCTAGGCCAGTGTTAACAATATTTTTCCTATGCTTTCTTCTAGGGTTTTTATGATGTTATGTCTTACATTTAAGTCTTTAATCCATCTTGAGTTAATTTTTATATATGAGGAAAGATACGGATCAGATCCAGTTTCCTTTTTCTGTATGTAGCTATCCAATTTTTCCAGCGTGATTTATTGAATAGGGTGTCCTTTCCCTAGTATGTGTTTTTGTTTGCTTTGTTGAAGATCGGCTGGTTGTTAAGTTTATGGTTTTTCCTGAGTTCTCTGTTCTGTTCCATTGATCTCTGTGTCTAATTTTATACCATAAAAAATGTATTCTTTATTTTTTAAAATAAACTTTTTTAAAGTTAATATGTGCAGTATAGGGAACTGAAAAATACAAGAAGCAAAAAACAAAGTTATTCACAATCACAAGCAGTTTACAGGTTGATGTGTCCTTCTAGATCATGAGTGTATATACACAACATCTAATTTTATGGGATTGAGATAATACAATATGTACCATGCTTTTTCATACATTAGGAATATTTACCAATCCCAAATCCCAAAGCTTTATAAATATTTTCATAACCAAGAATACACTACAGTAACTCAATCTATTAGAAAAAAATGTAATCATTCCTTTCTTGGGATGAAAACTTAATAGAAGACAAAAATGGAAATAGGCCTCTAGATAGAAGTATTGACATAGTTCCAATTAAAATTATTTAACCAATTACAAATCAAAGAATCTTTAAATTCACTTATAGCTATAAGCCCTCACTTCAAGATGTCCTTCCTTCTTGGGAAAATCTATTTATACTTTCCATGTATTGATTTATGATTTTACTTGCAATTCCTGCCTACATAAAATATATAAAACTAAACTGTAATCCAACTACTGTGGGATCACTTGCTCAAGACTTCTTGGGTGTGACTCCCTGGGCCATGGTCACACATATTTGTCTCAGAATAAACTTCTTTAAATTATTTTACACAGTTTGTTTTTTCATTAACGATTCATATAAACAGCCAGAAGAAGAAATACATAGGCCTGGAAGGGTCCTGAGCACAGGAGCTTCTGTTCTTGTGGAGTTGGGGTGCACCAGGTGGAGGAGTTCTTGTTCAGCTTCCTGTAATTCTCCACATGTTCGATAATCTGGAGGCTCTCTGAATCCTGTCCTCTTGGGCCTTTTATGGAGGCTTCATTACATAGGCATGATTGATTAAACCATTGTCCATTGGTAATCAACTTAACCTTTAGTCCCTCTCACCTTTCTGGATGTTAGGGGTGGAACAAAAATTCTAACCCTCTGTGCATGTAGCTGGTTCCCCTAGCAACCAGCCCCATCCAGCTGTTTCTAGCTTTTCACCAATCACCTCATTAACATCAGCTCAGGTATGTTTGAAATTGCTTGTTGTAGATAAAAGATTGTCTTTCACCTTTATAGTTCAGGAGCTACTTCAGGAATCAAGGACAAGAGACCAAATATAATAACAAAAGATATTCTTATGGTTCTAGTCACATAGAAATAAGAAGGCAACAGGAGCTGAGAGCCAGGAATTGTGGATGAAAACTAAAGTATATCTATCATAATATCACAATGTGTACCATACTGTGTATATTTTTCTAAGCCATGGGTACAGGTTAAGAAGATCCTAAGTGTTCAGGAGTGGAGTTGAAGGTTTCAGGCCACAAGAACTTGAAGAAGATTTAAGGACATCATAGAGGCAGAATTCCTCTAGTAGGGGAAGGAATAACTGATCCAAGCTTACTTTTCCAATCTGGGAGATTATTAGAAATAATCATGATAGAAAAAAAAATATTTTTTATTTCATTTAATACATGTGTGATTTAGTAAGTTCCTTTTGGAGTTGGCTAGAGATATCTGGCATGTTGGATTGAGCAGCCATAAGGCTAATCAAATTGCCTAAGTGTCTGCCAAGTAGCCTGGACTTGGTCTTATTTGTTACTATAGATCACTTGCACTTTACTGCTAAGGGTAAAAATAAGAGGCCTTTCTGGTGCCAGTAAAAATTACAAACTAATGAACTGTCAGAAAATAAGTAAGATAAGGCATTAAGCTGCCTTCAAAATGGCTTCTGATCCTTGTTAACCTAAATATGGAAATGCTTCCCTACCAATATGTTGGTGTGTGTTTTATGGAGTGAATAAGTGCTTTGCACTTTCTAATTCCGTGCATGTCATTTTTTATAGAAAACAATATGCATAATTTTTATTATACTCTGTCAAATTTAGGCACTAATTAACATTATTATAGGCTGCAGGAATGCATTCAAGCCTGAATACATTAGTCATTAATTTCAACAACTAGGAGGAGGTAAGGACGGCATAAAAAGAAGACCTAGAGACAAACCAGAATGCAGCATTGCAGGCAAACAGTGAATGCACTGGAAACTTTCATGTCATAATAAACTCCTCACCAATGAAGAAATGAAGGCAATTTGGTAAAGCCAACATCAGTTGAGCTTTAGATTTAATGAAAAAAATGATATCGAATCCATCACTGTCAGCAAGATTTTTATTCCAAGGAACTTTAAACAAGAAATACAACCTTGAAGAATGTGCCATATGTATGTGAATCAATTGTCCATCAAATATATTCATTGACTTTTAGTTTACACACCTAATAACAAGCCATACAAAAATACTTTTGAGTTTAGATTTAATCCTACCATATTTTCAAACAATTAAAATCGTAAATCAGAGATTCCTTACACTTATGTAATATAAAATGTTCACTTTTCTCTTTATTTAATGTTTTAAATACAAGAAATTGAGACATAAAAAGCAAAATTAAAAAAATACTTTTTTATATAAAGCTTCTACTGTAAAAATCAAATATTTTTGTCCACATGCATATGATATTTTCATAGTTTTAATTATAGCTAGTGTACACATTTTCATTGATGTTGGTAACTTACCATGTTTTTCTAAACATGCTACATGCAGCAAATTATTTTTCTACCCACTGTTTTCAATAGTTTAATTCTGTTTCATTCAATTTTATTTTTAACTTAGCATTTACTCTGTGTTATGAACCATGCTAAATCCCACATTTAATATGATAGATAAATCATTCCACTTCTCTTACTGTGGTTTGCATTCTAAATTTATATTAATATTACTATTATAAATATCAATTAAATTAAAATATTCATATCCAAAACATTTTTCTTTACTTTTATAAGATTATTTTTCTTAGAATAAATTCTTTAAAATGAATAATGGAGTTAATAAGTATGAAAAATTATGTAGTTCATACTATATTCTGATTAATAATTTTACAATTATACTAATTTATGTCAGTGGTATATTAGTGTCTTCAAATCTAACCATAGTGGATATTATCATTAAACTTACATTTGTTAGAAGAAGTGAATATTTTCACCCAATGTTGGATATCCCAATAAGATAAAATATTAAACTCTATAAACTGCTTCATAATATATGATTATAGAAGTGTAAAGTTTTATATCCAGGGGACAGAAGTTCTTTGATGCTACAAGTTTCTGCTCCACAGTAGGAAAAAGTATAATTGAGTATAAATGGATATTGATGTTTATTGATAGAAAATTTTTCCTTTTCTTTTCATAAAATCCACTCTTATAGTTAACTAGAGGAAGGAAAACAGGTAAGTAGAGGAAAAAGAACAAGGGAAGATGAGAGATCAGAGAGAGGAACTGACAAAAGAAAAGACATTAGAGAAAGAAAAATTACTAGCAAAAGGGGAATCAAATCATTAGATTAAGAAAACGGTTCTGGTGAAGGGGATTCAGCGAGCAAAGGTGGCACGTCAGTGGAGACAGAGACAACATCGCAATTCTCCTGACCCAATGTCCCTCTGGGCATGGCCTTTATTTAGATCTTGGACCTGGGTAAAGCAGATGGGGGCTTCAGTGACCCCTGGGGCCTGACTGTGCAGGTATCCTCTTGATGTCTGTCCCCAGGTGAAGGGAAAAAGCTATCTCCTCCCCTGGTCTGGAGGCACACAGGGAAAGCCAGAGCAAAGGCCCACTACCGTGAAGCAAGTGGCGTTAGGCGGAATGCATGATGGGACAGTATTTGGGTTTGGGAAGCAAGGGATACCGATTTTGTTGATGGCCCTGAGGTGTGAGACAAATCAATATTCTCATCCATTTGCTTCGGCTTCTTTACTGGAAGGGCAGAGTGCGCAAGGGCTAGTTCAGGGCATGAGAAGACCTTGGGATATAAAGCCTTCAGCTACAGTGGAACCTTGACCAACACAGGTTTAAACTGCATGAGTCAATTTCTATGCTGACTTTCTTCCTCCTCTACGACCCCTGGGACAGCAAGACCAGCCCTTTCTCTTCCTCCTCCTCCTCCTCAGCCTCCTCAACGTGCAGACTCTGAGGGTGAAGACTCTGATGATGATCCACTTCCACTTAGTGAATAGTAAATATATTTTCTCTTCCTTATGATTTTCTTAATAACATTTTCTTTTCTCTACTTTATTTTAAGAATACAGTATATAATACATATAATATATATGTGTTCATTGATTGTTTATGCTATGGGTGAGGCTTCCAAGCAACAGAAGTCTATTTGTAGTTAAGATTTTGGGGAGTCAAGAAGTTGTATATGGATTTCTGACTGTGCATGGTGGGGGGTTGTCAGCATCCCACATTGTTCAAGAGTTAACTCTACAGGTATAGTTCCTTTTTTCACTTTTTACTGCAAGGGATATTGGGAACATTTAGGTCACAGTTTGGCAGGACCTATCTGAAATTTTATAAGTTCTGGTCCAATTATTTTGCCTATGTCAGTAGAATTTTTAGCCCATGAGGTATTAGGTACACTGTCAAGATTCTTATCTGGAGTCTACATCAAATATAATGTATCAGGAAAGGAATATTCAGAGCAGGCACAACTTTATAAGGAATAGAGAAATCCTCTGGGACCTGACGGATAATCTCTCTGGTGTGCATTTAATAGTACGATTCCATTTGCAAATCTCCATTAGATTTGCAGGAGGAGTATCATAGAGCAGGAAGAAATGTATTTTGGTCAAAGGCCCAAGGGTTATGATTAAGACCTAGGAAGTAGGGAAACTCTGTGTGTTACACATAGGGAAACACGTTTGTGTGCTGTATTTACTCCAAGGAAAAGGTTGAGCAAAGGAGCCAGGATTTACTGCAGACAGAGTAGCACCCTTACCTACCAAAGATTGATGAGAATGGCTGTCTATGTTTATGGCTAATTCACCTCGAGTGCTTAAGTGTATAGCAGGATATTATACGATTTTTTTCTTTCCTCAGACCATCCTCATTGATATGAATTGAGAATATTCTTTGGATTTTGTTTGTTTGTTTGTTTGTTTTTTGTAGGATGAGACACCTTTTTTCCAATATCCTTTTTGTTTACGATATCTACACATGTATTCATTACTAGGGAGTTGGTTGGGGACTGAGTCACCCAGCTGTTTGATGGACAGAACCACAAATTTTCTTTGGATCTTGTTCTAAAACCCTTTCAAAATGTTTTTCCTGGTATTATAGTTCAGCTAATGGGGCTATTTTCCATTCTGACTTTTAGTTTTGAATCAGGTCTTTAGTTTCAGGTTTAACTCCATCGACAAAATGAGACAAAAGGGCCGCTGTTACATCAGCACCTTCTTTAGCTCTCAAATGTTGTTGGAAAGTATTTTCTAGTCTATCCTGAAAATCTCCTATCTTCCTTTTTTGTTTGAATAATTGAATTATGGTCTAATCAATTTTTATTGGAAATGTTTCAGGCATTGCTTTTAAGAGACTTTGATCTGCTTTTCTGGCTTTTTATAACACTCAGGTGTATTTTGGAGCAAGGATCCTACAGGTTCCTTTCTGGGGCTGTGCAAATAACTTTTGCCCTCCAGGATTTAGCACCTGAGGTTCAGACCAACATGTGTTGGGATTGATGTAAGTCAAGTGGCCCTAGGATATATGCACTTATAGGAATTCTAAATTCCTCTGTGAATATCTGCTAACAACCTTGTTTGGATTTAGGGGAATCTTTAATTATAGCTCCTAGATTCAGCTCAGGTTTAAGGTTTACATTCAACAGTTGTTTTCACACTTGCTCATGGGAGGGATGGCTCCATAGAAGCAACTGGCATTTTGAGGTTTTCGGAGAAGTGATGGGAAAAGGTAAAAGGTCTGGACAGGGAAAAGAGTAAGGGAGAGGTGTGAAAGGAGATAAATCAGCAGAAGAGAGAAGAGGAAGGGTAACTATAAGGAGAAAACTGGAGGACAAGGAGGCAGAGGATTTATTAGGGAAATGAGTCTAGCTTGTTCTTGCTTATGTTTGGCAACTTGCTTGCTCACTTTAACTAAAGAATCTTTTAATGAAGCAACTTCTGATTCACAATTTCTTTTGGAGACCTCTGCATACCAATCAAAGTTTGCTGCCCACTGGGCTCGCAAAATCTTATTCCCTCTCTTTTCTAAGGTGTTTCTCAAGTGAACAATTTTGCTCCAATTAAATATTCACCAGAGTGGCTATCAATGGCCCATATCATCTTTGGTGAAATTATGCAAACTGAGAAAAATAGGTAAGGGAACAAGGACTGTAAAGAGAGTACCTATAAGAAGCAGGAGCTTTTCCTGTAGAGGAGAAGATTTACGTGACACCATGAATGCCGGCTGCTGTCGGTAGGCGTGTGATGCTTGTGCACCTCACGTCTTGGGCCCCCAACCTGATGAGTAGATAACTCTGAACATAGACTCAACAATCAGGTCCCCCTGACAGGTGAAAAACCAGAGAAAATTCTCTCTGGATCAAAGCCAAACTCGTAAGAAAACAAAATCAAGAAGGAAGTAGAATCTCATCCAGTGTTGTTAGTGACCTGGCGCAAAAGCTTTCCACATAGACCTGGTCCCGTGAGCACTATAAAGCCACAGGTCTGCGAGTGCAGCCCAGATAAGAGACCCATAGGGCCCATGGCTGTTTTCTTCACTACGATTCTCTCTTTTATGAGAAACAGCACTTTTTGATAGCATGACACAAAACAGTACCACAAAAGGCTGCAAAAAGGGATGACAAGGAATGAGATGATTCTCCCAAGGATGCCAAACAAATGGGAATCAATAGCAAAACCTGGTACCAAATTAAGAATAAATACCTGACAAACTCAATGCGACAAGATTGGAACTCAGACCCAGTGCTGATTTACCATGTCTTCAGAACTCCACAAGCCACCATCAGCAAGGCAAAAGGGGCCTTTGTGGACTCCTGTTTAAGACTAGGGTCCAGGATGGGCGCAGTTGCTCACACCTGTAACCCTAGCACTCTGGGAGGCAGAGGTGGGCAGATGGCTCAAGGTCAGGAGTTCGAAACCAGACTGAGCAAGAGCGAGACCTCATCTCTACTAAAAATAGAAAGAAATTAATTGGCCAACTAAAAATATATAGAAAAAATTAGCCAGCCATGGTGGCACATGCCTGTAGTCCCAGCTACTTGGGAGGCTGAGGCAGGAAGATTGCTTGAGCCCAGGAGTTTGAGGTTGCTGTGAGCGAGGCTGATGCCATGGCACTCTAGCTCGGGCAACAGAGTGATACTCTGACTCAAAAAAGAAAAAAAAAAAAGACTGGGAACCATAGAAATGAACAGTGCAGAGTAGGTCTCAGTGGGACCCTTGGGATTAGCTGTAGAAATAAACAAAGGCCACCCAAATAAGAACAAGTAAAGGGTATTTATTCAGAGCTTGCTATCGCTAGTTTCTCACCATTGGGGGCAGCCATTGATTGGCCAGCATGTAGGTTTAATAACCCAGTCTCTACACCTGGCTAAGACAAACTGTGGCACCGTTTATATTCCAGAGCTGTCTGTGGGATGAGGCAAAGGTGAGACATCTCTTGGCACATATGTTGCTTCTCCTGCCCCATCATGCTTCCCTCACTTTTCTACAGGTTTCTCCTGAGAGCACTCAGTAAATAAATCATTCCAAGAGAATCCACATCTCAAGCTCTGCTTCTATCTAGAGTGCCCCCGTCTAAGACAGGCAGAACTGAGCACTGCCATCCACTACATTTTACCTATACATCCAGATTGCCTTTAACTTCCTGCCACCACAAACATCTCTTTAAGGGATGTACTTATAAGCCTATTTGAATTTTCTGTTGCCTATAATTATCAGGAGTGGAATTACTGGGTCGTGGTATTAGATATACTACAACTAATGTGACTGAGTACCTTTTGATGCTCTTCTGACTGAATCCATCCCTCTACAATCCCACCCTGGGAACTTTACATTCTCTTCAATTATTGCTGAAAATTTTGTTTTAATATTGCCTTCCCATCTGCTATTAAGATTAATAATAATTTTTTAAAATCCTGTCTCATAAAAACAAAACAAAACAAAACCATATGCCCTGGCCCTTTTTATCCAATTGTCAATTTTATTGTTTTTATTTAAATCAAACCATGTGTATGTGGTATGTGGATTTGAGTAATAGAATGTTTTTGTTCAATTATACCAGCACAATTCTTATGTTTACCACAGCACAATGCACAATTGCAAAGATATGGAATCAACCTGCATGCCCATCAGTCAATGAGTAGATGAAGAAAATGTGATATGTGTGTGTGTGTGTATATATATATACATATATATGTGTGTGTATATATATATATATGTAAGTTACCTGTTAGGTACAATGAACACTGTTTGAGTGACAGGTACACTAAAAGCCCTGATTCATGACTATACAATTAATCCATGTAACAAGAAACACATGTACACCTAAATCTATTGAAATAAATAAATCAAAAAATATAGTTATACCAGCATGGCCCCACTCCTACCTACATACTTCTAACCTTCATTGTTTTTCTCAACATCTCGGCCCTTAACTCCCAAAATGATCAAGAAAATGTATCAAAATATATCACTGATTTTTATTCACTCAAATGGTACTTTTTTGAAGGCTCTAATTCAACCCACAATTATTGCTCTCATGCCATGTTCTAGACATTCTACTAGGCTCTGGTGTAGGATACAAAATTTTAATTGACATATTTTACCTAATTGAAATATTGATTGAGTCAGTATTTAAACTGCAACTTGGAAAGAAATCTAATGATTGGTTGAGTTTAACAAGCAATGTGGCTAATCGCTTGAGTCAGGGCTGTGGACAGCCGACCAGCGGATGGAGGAGGCAGCCGGGTGGTGATCACAGTCTTATATAGCCCGTGACAAGACGGAGCAGGGCCAGCACATGGCTCGTTTATCCACATTGTTGCTGTTCCTTCTGTGGCCAGATCCAGAGTAAAGTTTGGGGGAGGAAAAGAAACATTCTGCAATAACAAAGCTTCTGGGATGCTTTATATTTCATTCCTTCATTCTAGTGTAACACCTTAATAAATTCTAACTGTTCAGTGAGGGAATCACAGAGACTAATGATTCATAACTGAATCAATCAAAATAGCCCAGTCTCTCACTAAACATTTAATGATTACTCAGTGTTTTTTGGCTACTGTACTTGCCACTTTCCTTCCCTATTAGCACATTTCACACTTCGAGCCCCAGATTAGAGGCAGCTCTTTCCCTTGTCAGTCCCAGTTCTGTCTCAGTCTTTTGTCTCTGTTCTCTTAATTTAGCTTTGCTTATTATCATCACTGCCTTTGCTGCTGTTGCTGTTACTGTTGTTTTTATCATTTATTAGCATGCTAAGGGTTTCTATTGATATCCCTACTGCTGCCTCCACATTTAGCTTAATAATTTCCAAATTTGGATTCATGTTCTGGCCATCTTTGGGACTCTGTAAAAGTAGAGATTTTCCAATACTGTCCCTAGAGAGTCTGACTAAGTAGGTCATGGTGGAGTTTGAGAATCTGTGTATTTTAAAAATGATTTCCACCTTATTTATGATTCTACCCACAAGCCTGCAAGCTCATACTTGCCCTGTGTCTTGAAAGTAATAGAGTTAGGATATGTGTTCATGAAATTTCTCCTAGCTCTACCCTGGCCCCAGCCAATCCCTAACCCCTAGTCATTTTATTATTTTTTTTATTCCAGAAATTATTCTCCAAAATAACAATGCTCAGGGGTTCCAGGGGTGAGCATTGTTCACCAATGGAAGTCTGGACAGAGCATTCATATTTGTTTCTAATACATACATTCTTTTTGAGAAAGATTTGGGCCAACCAGTGCCTTAAATTCTGTAGGACACCAGTCATTCACCCCCATCAAAGAATAATAAGTCCCTCTCTTTTTAGCTTCAGGCTGTGCAATGGTTAATTTTATGTGCTAACTTTACCAGGATGAGGGATGCCCAGGTAGTGGGATAAACATTATCTCTGTGTGTGTGTATAAAGGTGTTTCCACAAGAGATAAGCATTTGAATTGATAGACTGAGGAAAAAAGATCCACATTCACTGATGAAGGCAGGCGTTATCCAATTGCTTGCGGACCTAGATAGAACACAAGGGCAAAGAAAGGGTAAATTTGCTTTCTCTCATCTTGAGCTAGAATTTTCTCCTACCCTCAGTCCTAAAAAATTCCCCTTACTCTGGCTTTTAGACTCCAGGACTTAACACCAGCAGCCCAACCCTTGCCCCAATCCTGCTGGTTCTCAGGCCTTCTGACTCAGACTGGGAGTTACACCCTCACCTCCCCTGGTGCTCGGGCTTTCAGACTCAGACTGAGTTATATCACCAGCTTTTCTAATTCTAGCTTAAAGACAGCAGATGGTGGGACATCTAGGCCTCTGTAATCATGCAAGCCAATTCCCACAGTACCCACCCCCTCTCTCTATATATACACGTATATGTATGCATACGTGTGTGTGTGTGTGTGTGTGTATGTAGTGAGAGAGAGAGGTAAATAGTAAAGATATATATATATATATATAGTAAAAATATATATATGTGTGTATATGTATATACACTAATATAGTCCTTCTTTATTGTTTCCCTTCTTGAAAATTAGATTTTGACTCCCATAACCCATCACACCCTAAAATGTTACCTTAACAAACCTGGTTCCAAGGCATTTGACAACCTGTATATACCATGTTTCCCCGAAAATAAGACAGTGTCTCATATTTATTTTTCCTCAAGAAGACACCCTAGGGCTTATTTTCAGGGGATTTTTTTTTTAAAAAAAAATACGGTACAACAATCTACATTTATTCAAATATAGCTAAGTTGTCTTCTTCTGGAACATCACAGTAAAATGGCAGCCACAGCTTTCCTTCTTCCCTCTGGGGACACACAATACCTAAAGCAGAGCGACTTGCTCCTCACTTCACTGAGAAGACTTTCCCCTCAAAGCCTCAGCGTGTGGCACACACAGGATGGCCAGGACCTGACTGGGGGAGACGACCTTATTGGTGGGGCTGCCCACACCTTTCCAGTCACCTCTGGGATAGTAGCTGTCACTATGGAGCAGACGAGAAGGGCTGCTCGTCTTCTTTACTGCTCTGCAACAAAATGCATGGGTTGTGCAGATAGGCTGCATAGCCACCCCCATCACTAGGTCTTATTTTCGGGGTGGGGCTTATATTGCACAAATGCTTAGAAATCCTGCTAGGGCTTATTTTATAGGTAGGTCTTATTTTTGGGGAAACACGGTATTACCTACCTTATTGGATAACCTGCAACTAATTTGCCCTAGAAACAAATGTGAGACTACTGGTTACCTAAATATCTATTCAGTTTTTGTCATTACCCAGATAGGAATGAAAATGTGTAACTAATCTCATTTTCTACTGTCTACTCTCACTCAGTCCTGAGTCCTTCCATCTCTCCCCTTTGTGACCCCTGCTTGACATTCAGCAAGGGCTGATAAGCATGTGTGATCCTGTTCTTTTAAATGTTTATAACATTTCCCCCAGTGTCATCAACAAAAGAACATAATCCAAAATTAAGACAAATAATTATTCACAATTCTAGCCACTATAATATTGTTTATAAAAACAAACAGAAAAAGCCCAATTGTTCAACAGTAACATAATAGCTTATTAAATTATGGTGTATTTTTAAGTTGGAATATTATGAAACCATTAAACAGGATCCTTATTAAAAGTTTGGTAACTTGAGTAAAAGCTCAGGACATAATGGTTTGAAAAAAGCAAAGTACAAAATTATATATACAATATAGTTTCCAATATTTAAGTAATATATAAAACATTTTGATGAATTTTTAAACTTTTAATTTGAACTAGTTTTAATTTTAAAGGAAACCTATAAAAAGAGTGCAGAGTTCTCTTTCATCCTTCATCAGACTGTGATGTTAAATCTTACATAACCACAGTATAATTATCAAGAACAAGTCATTAGTATACTCTGGATACTGTGATTATTGGTATTTTTCTCGTTCCTTTGTGCATAAAAATGTATAGAATGAGCATATATTGACTCAATAATCAGAAAAAATATAAATCCCATGAAGAAAAGAATATCAGCTCTGATCCAAAGAGATGTGAAGCACAGATGCAGAATAATATTGAATCACAATAGCAACCACTGCCTGCACATCGTTTACTTAGTGAGTGAACTTTGCCTTTGATGGGTCTTGGCCTTACATCAAAGATGGAACCAACATGTCTCAATTTGTTTAGTACATACTCCATATATTCTTTGTTACAATCCCATTAATCGGCCTTTCAGATTTACATAATGTCTTATATTGAAAGCCCACCTGATTTACAAAGTTAGTTCTTCTTCTCTTAGTCACATCAGCCATCAGCCATGGATATTCATATTGTGTCTTTGTGGGTTGTATAAACGCTCTCATCTACCTTAGAAAAAAAATCTTCCCATCAGGAATTTATCAACTCATTTAATTTGGAAAAATTATCCTATGAAGAAGATTGATAATTCCCTTTATGTGCTTTACATATAATGGCACTTAATCTTCTTTATTGTAATTCAATCTACTTTATGTCATAAAGGAAATATTATTATTCAATTTCAGGCATCTTTTAAAACTAATTCATTTAAGTCATCTTCACTTAGATCTTGCAAGTCTTCAATAGGAAATTTTTTAATGTGACCTAAGCTGCACACACACCCACAGTGGTAGTTAGCAATTGATATCTGGACTTTTGGCAATTTCCAGCTCTCCCTAGAGGAAAAAAAAGCCAATTAGAACATTAACACTAAAAAAGTTAATTTGTAGCTAAAGACAAGCATAATACTAGCACTGTTACTCTTAAGTAAGAAGTGGGAAAATGGCCATATCAATTTCTTTAATGTTCAGCTGGGATAGAAAAGTATCTGGGCTTTATTAGGAAATTCCAGTTTATCAACCATATGTTAAGGAACTTGTGTGTAAGTTTTTAAGGTAATAATTAGATTGTCCTCTGACCAAGTTCAGGAAGACTTATTTCAATTGTGTGTTAAGTATATAATAGAGTAAGATTTTAAGTTTACCCTCCTCCTGTAAATAACCCTTAAGCTGGAAAAAAACCAAATGCTTTCAGGTGTCATTCTTCAGGCAAAGAAGACTCAGGGCCCTTGATAGAAGAAACATGTAAGGCAAGCTAGACATTAGTGCCATCTTCCTACTTGGGAAGCTTGAGAGGAGCCCAGGTTGAAGAGATGATTTTTCTGAGCTAAGGAGGCAGAAATCAGAGTTTTTGGCTAGTTAGGGGTTTAGAATTTATGGTACAGGTACTGGAGAGAAGGTATGTTCTAAATATGTAGTGGGGAGTTCCCCTTATTTGGTTAGCTGAGACCCTGGAGGCATTTGTACACCACTATGCAAGAATTAGTTAGCAGAATCTGCTAGAAGAGAAAAAAGCTGAACAAAGGTACCAAAAACTTCATAGTGCTAGGAAGTGTTGATAGTTTATCTGCCAAAGTGAACATATCCCTGGGAACACAGACATCCCATTGAGGCCCGATAAAAGTCAAAAGAAGATGCTAGCAATTAAACCACCAGATAATTTAAGTCCGCTTGAAAGAAGACAAGATAATTCAGTCTCCCTACAAGGCATAGCCACAACATCAACTATACAGTAAAATTACTGATTTGTGAAGAAGTTGAAAAATATGACCTATTATCAACCGAAAGAGAGACAACAAAAACAGAACCCAAGATGACTTATGTGTTGAAATCAGCATACAAGAAATTGAAAGAGTTGTTATGGATATGTTTTAGGGTTTAAAAGAAAAGATGGGTAGAATAAGTAAACATATGTGGATTATCAATAGAAAATAGAAAGTATTATACAAAATCTAATGGAAATTCTAAAACTGGAACATAATATATATTTAAATAAGTAATATACTGGATAAGCTTCATTGCGGATTTCACATTACAGAATGAAAAAATTAATAAGTGTCAAGACAGATCAATAGAATTTACCCAATTAAAAAACACAGAGAAAAAAAATAGGTTGAAAAAAAGTGAGCAGAGCTTTAGTAAACATCAGACAACATTAAGTAGTGTATGTACATGTAATTTGAGTTCCAAACTATGAAAGAGAGAAAATAGAAAAGAAAAAAAAAATGAAGAAACAATGCATGGAATTTTCCCAAAAGCATCAGTTTACAAATCTATATTTAGCATACCCCAAACTTAATAAATACAAAAGCAGCCATACTTATTTACTGACTTATGAAAAGAAAGTGTAAAATTAAATTTTAAAAAACAACCAGAAATGGAAAAACATTATAACTGTAGAGAAACAATAAAAACAACAGGTCACCTCTTACAAGAAACAATGGCAGGCAGAAGGCCATGAATAATATATTTAAATTTCTAAAGAGAATAAAAGCAATAATCTGGAAGTGTACAGCCAATTACCATATCTTTAAAATTGAGAAAAATGTGTGAGGACACTTTCAGATAAATGAAATATGAAAGAATTCATTGCCAGCAGATTTGAAATGTTAAAGGAACTGCAGCGTAAAGGGACATCTATAAAACTTGGAACAACAGAAAGGACTAAGAAGTATTGGATATGGCTAAAACTTTGGAAAATAAAAATATATATACAAAAGTACTATGATTGGGGGCTTATAACACATGTAAAAGTGAAATATACAAGAAAATAACACAAATATGGGGGATAATTTACATTATTTCATGCTTTTTCTTTTTTTTAACATTTTATGTGAAGTGATATAATGTTAATTGTTAGTAGATTCTGATAAGTTAGGAAGACATATTTTAATCCCTGAAAAACCCAGAAAAATAATTCAAATGTAATTACAATGCTAAGTAGCCAATAGAGAATATAAAAATAAATTGTTAGAATATATGTGATTAGAAAAATAAAATAGGAGAAATGGAAAACAAATACTGCAATAGAAATATTAATCACAACCATATCAATAATTGTCCTAAACGGTAATGTAATAAACACTTCAGTTAAAAGGCAGAAATTTTCAGCCAGGATAAAAAAGTAAGATGCAACTATGTTCTCTCTCTAAAATGTATGCACTATAAATATAAATAAACAAAGATGTTGACAATGGGCAAGTAGGTAGAGTACACAGTATAGACTTGCCCCATTCTCAGACAGTAATTACACATAAACTAAATGGTTCTCTGGCCCTGCTTAATAAGTCTTAAAAAAATAAGACACACAGACACACACACAAGTTTTTTTCTAAGTAACTTGTCTGTACCTCAGAAGAAATGTCAAAAGTATTTATAAGAAAAGAAAGTCATCTACCAAGGGCAAAATTCACAATGGTATTTGAATTATCATTGGTATCAAAGAATATGTGCTATCCATAGAAGCAGAAAAATATGAATTATGATAAAACATAGAAGCAATCAATGAAAACCCAATCAAAACTAGCACAGATGTTAGAATTAGTGGACAAGAAAGAACAATTATTATATATATTTCCTGTATGTTCACAAGTTAAGGAAAGGCATGTATGACATAGAAAAGTCCTAATCAAATTTTTATTTTATTTTCTTTTTATTTTTTCTAAATCAAACTTTTAGAGATGAAAATCACAATTACTTAGATTAAAAATACTTCAGGTGGAAATAATATAAATTTGATATTGTAGAAGAAAAATTAGTGAATGAGAAGACATAAAAATTACATAAAACTATTCAATGAAACAGGAAAAAACATTTTAAAAGAAAAGAGCATTGAGAGTTCAGAGGAAACTTTAAGCAGTAAAAAATACATGAAAATAGAGTCTCAAAAAAAGAGGAGTGAAGGAAAGGGACAAAAAATATTTGAAGAAATGATGGCTTAAAAAGTTATAAATTTAGTGGTATAAATCCTTAGTTCCAAAAATCTCCACAAAACTCAAGCAGGTGACATGCAAGCTATTCCAGGGCACAATTACCATCTAATTGCTCAAGATCAGTGAAAAGAGAAATTGAATGACACATCACATACAGAGGAATGAAGATAAGGATGATAACAAAGTGGATTTCTCCAAGGAAACAATGCAAATGAGAAGACAATGAAATAACATTTTTAAAGTTTGAAAGGAGGAAAAAAAATACCTGTCAACCTAGAATCTAAACCTAGTAAAAAATATTTCAAAAACAGGCAAATTCATTTATTATATATTCAAAAGCTGATAGAATTGATCAAAAGCTATTTTTTCAATTAGAAATAAGTGAACTTATATGGAAATATGTACTTATACAAAGACACCTAAAATGGTAACTACATGGGTAATTAAATAAGATTATTTTATTCTTATTGAAATATTTTAAAAGATAGTTTACATAAACAAAAATATAATAACAATGTATTATTGAATTTATAACAGATGTATAAATAAAATATATAGCAAAAATAGCATAAAATATAGTAGAGAAGAAATTTAAGTTTCTCATTCTATGAATAAAATGATATAAAATCATTTCAAAAAAGATAGTGATAAGTTGAAGGTGTGCAATATAAATTCTAAAGAAACCACCAATTTTTTCAAAAAGTAATAAATCTAGTGAGCCAAAGAAGGAGATGAAAGCAAATAATAAGCTTGGTATAGTGGCTCGCTCCTGTAATCCCGGCATTTTGGTAGGCTGAGGTGCAAGGGCTAGTTGAGGACAGGAGTTTGAGACCAGCCTAGGCAACATAGTAAGATTCCATCTCTAAAAATTTTTAAAAATTTGTGGTAGCATGCACCTGTAGTCCCAGCTACTTGAGAGGTTGGCATGGGAGGATTGCTTATGTCCAGGAGTTTGAGATTGCAGTGAGCTAAGATCACACCACTGCACTCCAGCCTGGGTGACAGAGTGAGACCTCATCTCAAAAAGAAAAAAGAAGGAAAGAAAAATGGAAGGAAGGAAGGAAGGAAGGAAGGAAGGAAGGAAGGAAGGAAGGAAGGAAGGAAGGAAGGAAGGAAGGAAGGAAAGAAAGAAAGAAAGAAAGAAAGAAAGAAAGAAAGAAAGAAAGAAAGAAAGAAAGAAAGAGAGAGAAAGATTGGTTATCTAAATAAGGCAGAAGGAGAAGAAAGAGGGAGAACATAGAAGACATGAGACAAATAAAAGTAAAATGAATAATAGGTTGCCTGGACTGGTATCATACAAAGCAAATTTTAAATGTAAATAATACCAGGAATAAAGAAAATCTTGTAATAATGATGAATGAGCCGATAATCAATAAGACATAAAAATCCTAAATGTTTATTCACTTAGTAGAATTATTATCAAATGTATGAAGGTAAAAGTGATAAAAATGCAAGAAATAGGTAAATCCACAATAATACTCAGAGATTTCAATACCATTCTCTCAATAAATAGTAAATAAAAAGTTACTTAAATTCCATAAAACTACGGAAGATATGAACAGCACTGTCAACTTATGTGACCTAATTGACATTTCTAGAACACTCTACTGAATATTAGAAGACTGCACATTGATTTCCAGTTCACACAGACCACCTACCAAGATAGACTATATTGGGCCTAACACAACATTAAATTATTTAAAAGTATCCAGGAACAATAAATTAGAAATCAACAACAAAAGATAAAGGTAAAAAAAATCACTAAATATTTGTATGTAAATAAAACTACTAAACAACACAGGTCCAAAAAGAAATCAAATGGAAATAAGAAAGTGTTTTGGACTGAAGGGATGAAAACAAAACATGTTAGTGTTTGTGTGATACAGTACTTTGAATTTCTCTCTACAGTGTATTTTCTATTCTTCTTTTATATAAGAAAGGAAGATAGGTCTCAAATCAATGGCCTACAATTGTACTTTAAAAAAATAAAAGTAATTAAACTCAAAATAATAGAGGAAAGTAAATAATAAAGATCATAGGGAAGAGAGATCAATGAAACAGAGAAAAGAAAATAACAGAGAAATTCAAAGAAACTAAAAGCTGGTTCTTTGGAAGATCCATAAAATTCATAAACCACTAGCTAGTCAGTTCAGGGAAAAGAAAAAAAAAAAGCAAAAAACAAACAACTGAAATTACCAATATCCAGAAAGAAAGAGGTAAGTAACATCACTACAGATTTTACAGTTGTTAAACCAATAATAGAAGAATATCATGAAAAACTTTATCTCACTGAATTGGGTAACTTTAATAAAATTGATGATTCTTTGGAAGACTCATGCTCGCTCAAGAGTAACAGATAACCTTATAGCCATATATCTATTAGAGAAATTTTATTTGTAGGTAAAACTTTTCCCACAATGAAAATTATAAGTCCATATGGATTCACTGATGAGTTATATAAAATGTTTAAGGAATAAATAATACCAATTCTACATAAACTCTTCTGTAATATTAAAGAATAGCAAATAATTTCCAACTCATTCCATGAGGCCAACATAACATTGATGCCAAATTATAAGAAAAGAAAGCCACAGACTAATATTCCTTAAAAATATAGAAGCAAAACTTCAAATATAATTTTAGTAAACAATATACAATATGTAAAAAAGAATAATATATCATGGCCAAGGGGATCTATATTATCCCATACAACTGCATGTATACATGTACAATTATCTCAAGGTAAAAATTTAATTAAAAAAATTCCAGTAGGCATTTTTTTTGTTTTTGGTAGAATTTGATAAGCTGATTCTAAAATTCATACAGAAATGCAAAGAATATAAAATAACCAAAACAACCTGAAAAGGAAAAATAAAGTGAATTTCAAGAATTATGATATAATGAAAGTCATCAAAACAGCATGGAATAGAGCTCAAGATAAACAAATAGATCAATGGACCTGGGTAGGAAGCCCAGAAATAGTTCTATATGTCATACATGAACAACTGACTTTTTTTAACTTTAGTATTCATAGATTTCAAACATTTCAATAGATTTAGGGGATACAGGTGTTGTTTTGTTACATATATGATATTGCACAGTGGTGAAGTCAGGGTTTTTAGTGTACCTGTCACCTGAATAGTGTACAGGGTACACAGTAGGCAATTTTTTGAGCCCTTGCCTTCCTTTCTCCCTCCCCACTTCAGAGTATTCAATGGCCCTTATAGCACTCTGTGTACCCATGTTCGGCTCCCACTTACAAGACAGAACATGCAGTAATTTGTTTTTCTGTTCCTGAGAGACTTCACTTAGGATTACGGTTTTTAGTTCTATCCAAGCTGCTGCAAAAGAATTTCATTATTTTTATGTCTTAATAGTATTTAATGGTATGTGTATGTATGTGTATATACAATAATATTAATATATAGCAAATGATGAGCAAATAAGTTGATTCACTGTATTTGCAATTGTGAATTGTGTTGTTATAAACTTATGTTGCAAGTGTTTTTTTTTTTATAGAATGGCTTCTTTTCCTTTGGGTAGATACCCAGGAATGGGATTTCTGGATTGAATTGTAGGTCTACTTCTAGTTCTTTGCAAAATCTCCATACTGTTTTCCATAGAGGTTGCACTAGTTATCTTCCCACCAATGTGTATAAGTGCTCCCTTTTCATAGCATTCCCACCAACATCTATTGTTTTTGACTTTTTAATAATGGCCATTCTGACAAGGGTAAAGTGGGTTTAATTTAATTTCCCAGATGATTAGTAATATTGAGCATTTCTTCATATGTTTGTTGCCATTTGTATCTCTTCTTTTGAAAAATATCTGTTCATGTCATTAGCCCATTTTTTAATGTTTTTTTTCTTGCTAATTTGTTTGAGTTTCTTGTAGATTCTGGATATTAGTTCTTTGTCAGATATGTATTTATAGTTTGTGAATATTTTCTTCCACTCTATAGGTTGTCTATTTACTCTATTGATTATTTTTTTTTTTTTTTGCTGTGCAGAAATTTTTAGTTTAATTGAGACTCATTTATTTATTTTTGTTTTGGTTGTATTAATTTTGCATTTGGGGTCTTAGCCATAAATTCTTTGCCCAATGTCCAGAAGAGTTTTTCCTAAGTTTTGTCTCAACATTTTAATGGTGTAACAACATTTTAAGTCTTTAATTCATCTGGAGTTAATTTCTGTGTACTATGAGAGATGGGGATCCAGTTTCATTTTTCTACATGTGGCTATCCAATTTTCCCAGCACCATTTTTTGAATAGAGCATCCCTTCCTTTCCCCAGTGTACTTTTAAAAAAATTTTTTGGTCTGCTTTGTTGAAAATCAATTGGTTATAAGCATATGAGTTTTCTCCTGGGTTCTCTATCCTGTTCCATTGTTCTATGTGTCTACTTTTATACCATAACTGTGCTGCTTTTGTTACTATGGTCTTATAGTGTAATTTAAAGTCAGGTAATGTAATGCCCCAAGATTTGTTATTTTTGCTTAGGATTATTTTGGCTATTCAGGCTCTTTTTTGATACCATATGAAATTTAGGATTTTTTTTCTAATTCTGTGAAAAATGACATTAGTATTTTGATGAGAATTGCATTGAATCTGTAAATCACTTTGGGAAGAATGAATCTTTTATAAATATGCAAAAGCAATTCAGTGGAAAATGGATAGTATTTTCTACAAATGGTGCTGGAATAACTGGATATTCACTTACAAAATACTAACTTAGATCTATACCTCACGTACATAAAAATTAGCTAGAAATGTGTCATAGACTTAAGTGTAAAAGGTAAAAAAATAATATTTGTAGAAGAAAATACAGGAAAACATTTTTATAACTTTTGTTACACAAGGATTTCTAAGATTAAACACCAGAAACATGGTCCATAAAAATTAATAAATTGAATTTCATTAAAATTAAGAACTTGTCTATAGAATGATAATACAAGTCACAAACTGGAGCTATCTTTGGAAAAGTATATCTGATAAAAGGCTTATATCTATATTACATAAAGAATTTTAAAATCCCAATAGTAAACAAGAAATAAAGCAATAAAAAAGGGAAAATGATTTGAACAGGTATTTTACCAAGGAAAATATATGGATTATAACTAATCACATAACATGTTGCCTGACATTATTCATCATTGAGTAAATGCAAATTAAAAGCAGAGTGATATGCAATTAGACATCTATTAAAATAACTAAAAATAAAAAGACCAGGGAAACAACCCAAGTGCACATCAATACATGAGTGGATTAATAAAAAGTGGTATATGTATACCATGGAGTACTATTCAGCTCTAAGAAACAATGGTGATATAGCACATCTTGTATTTTCCTGGATAGAGCTGGAACCCATACTACTAAGTGAAGTATCCCAAGAGTGGAAAAACAAGAACCACATGTACTCACCAGCAAATTGGTATTACTGATCAGCACCTAAATAGAATAGGAATTACATTCATTGGGTATTGGGCAGGTAGAAGGGGGATGAGGGGATGGGTATATACATACATGATGAATGAGATGTGCACCATCTGGGGGATGGTCACACTTGAAGCTCAGACTTGTGGGGGGAAAGGGCAAGGGCATTATATGCAACCTTAAAATGTGTACCCCCATAATATGCTGAAATAAAAAAAAAGATCAAAGACATTGAGCAGTGGAAAGGATGTGAATGGATCTATTGTACACACAGTTTCATATACTGCTAGTGGGATTATAAAATAGCAAACCATGTCAGAAAACAGTTTGGAAGTTTCTTAAAAAGTTGCCCATACACACATTATGTGATTCAGCCATGTCCCTCATAGGTATTTACCCTAGGAAAAGAAAATCTATGTCCACACAAACATTTGTACATGAATATTCATAGCAGCTTTATCTGTAATAGCCCTCCCAAAAAACACAAAAGAAATTTATCCAACAGGTAAATGAACAAATAAGCTGATATATCAATAAAATAGAATGTCTGATATATTATTACAAAGTAACAAACTCTAGATATACACATTCATAAATCTTAAAATAATTATGCTGAAATAAACCAGACTCCCATCTTCAAAACAAAAATACTATAGGATTAAATGTCTATAAATCCTAGACATTTCAAACTAAGGAGAAATATATTACTGGATTTGAAGGCTTAATATTATTAAATTTTTAATTCTCCCTTAATTAATGTATAGATTCAATGCAATGGCAATGAAACTGACAGACGTTTCTTGAAAAATTTGACAAGCTAATTCTATAATGTCTATGAAATGCAAAGACACAGTATGTCTGAATTTCTTGAGAAAAAACAAAGTCAGAGAACTTATACCTCTTAATTTCAAGAGTTTTCATAAATCTTTAGGAATCAAGATAGTATATTATTGCCATAAGAGATAAACTAGATCAATGGAACACAAAGAAAAATATAGAAATAGCTCCACAACAAATGTGCCAATGCAATAAAAATGCCGTCAGAACAACTAGCCAAATATAAGGAAAAAGGTAATCTTTGAATCCTATCTTATGTCATGTGCAAAATGATAGTTATTATAGATGTATCATAAAACTAAAAGTTAAAGCTAAATCTACAGTTTTTAGAATAAACTATAAAAGAAAATATTTGTGTTCATTTGGCATAAAAGCAATTACTATAAGAGAAAAATAATTGATAATTTAAACTTCATCAAAATTAAAAATTCTTTCTCTTTAAGACTTACCATTAAGAAAATGAAAAGGCCAGCCATGGACTGGAAAAATATTTTATACACACACACACACACACAACACACACACACACACATATATATATATATATGGCAAAAGACTTATATTTAGGTTATACAAATAACTTTTCTAATCAATAATCAAAGTAAAATAATCCAGTGAAATAACCAAAAGACTTAAACAGACATTGAACACTAGAAGCAATGTGAAATACCAAGAAATACATGAAAAGGTGATAAGCATTATTTGTCATTAGGAAAATGTAAATTAAGCCCATAATGAGATTCTAATTCATACCCACTAAAATGACTAAAAATTAAAGAGAATGACAGCCCCCAAATAATGGCTAGGAAATAGAGTGACTGGATCTCTCACACATTGCTGGAGGGAGCATAAAATGGTGCAATGATTTTGGAGAATGCTGGACATTTTATTATAAAATTAAACATTCATCTACTCTATGTCCCAGCAATTCACTCTCAAAGGTCCTAGAGACTGTGAGGTTGGGGATGAAGGGGAAGGGTGTCAGAGAAGGAAGAGTAGCAGTGACCTGTCATAGGAGGCAGTAGCATCATGCAAATCAGCAAAGCATGACAACTTTCAAACATGTCGAACTCACCTGTGCATTGAATTTCAAAGTAGACAGCTGATGTATGGTTTTCATTTTCCAACTTACAACCAGAGCGTCCCTTCATGGTGGACCAAATTACAATTCACTTCTTCATATGGTTGACGCTCTTTTTAATCACTCTCAGTTCAGTCATTTCTTCTTCTGAGAAGCTTTTCTTGACTTCCTACTCTGAGGTTTAGAATGGTCCATTGTATTTCACCAGGACTTTATACCTTGCACCTAACTCTTCCAGAATATGCATACTTTTCTCTATATATGGTCTATGTGCTTTCTGTAGGCAAGGACTATGCACTTAGGATATACGTTATTAAATCTTTCCCAGACTCTGGCATACATTGAGTCTTTGAAAACTATTTTTGGAATGAATACATGTCTGAATAAAGGATTGACTGAATCTGTAAATCTAATATCTAAAATATTGAGCAAAGCTTTTACATATAAATATCCTAATACTAATCATTGCTAAATTCTGTTTCATCTCAGCAAGTAAATAATTATTGATCTTCCCTCATCATCTAAGCAGTAATTTCTAATTATAAAGCTTCTATATCAATCTTGTACTATTAATCATATTTCAAAGCTTGGATCACAATTGCAAAGGCAGAATTAAAGTGAATATAAATAGTATATTGATAGATAAGTTCCAAACAAAACTGTTCTGAATAATTTACAATTAAGTAACTAAATGCAGGCATTTACTCCAATTTACCTCAGGACCTTATCCTTGGGAAATAAGAATAAAAGCAGCATGTGTCATACTGACACTATGTCTAATCATGCACTAGGAAGATCCTTCAGAATTCTCACTGATTGGTTAATTCTTTCTCTGTGTAGAGCTGAACATCAGCGACACAAACGCCTTCTATGTCAGTGTTGATATGAACATGCTGACTATGGTCCATATTACGGGGAAGTTTTTAATTGCCTGAGAATATTGCAGCTGTGCCTATTATAGCGGGTCCTCCTGTCAAAAAGTCTTAATGAGGGTTAATAACTGGTAATTAGGTAACATCCCCATTTTAGACTAAAATTAACTTTTACGTGATTGATTTTATATAATGAACTGATTTAAAACAAACTCATTAATAGAATTTAAGAAATGTAGTTATTTTGAGAAAAGATTTTCTTCAACTCAGTTCCATCCAGATATGACACAATCCTCATTTTGGAGAGAGTAGAAAACAAGCTCGCAGCTCTTCAAAGTACGTTATCTCTGCTTCCTGTCTGTTTAGTAACTGATGTGACAGATAGTAACTATAATTTAGAAAATAATCAGATTTTAACAGTTATTCACTTGTCAAGAGGCCTGCGTTACATTAGGCATCTGAAAAGACATATTATCCTCTATTTCTGGGCAATATCCAACTCAGAAATTCTTAATACGACTGGCGATGGTCATGGTGGATGATGGTGGTTGGGCATTTTGGAAGCATAAAGGAGTTACCATCTACTATCATCCACTACGATTTTACTACAGGTACTGTATGCATCCCTAACTTTCTAAGAAGTCAATGAGATGACTTCAAGGTAAACCTGGCTATCTAAAGGGAAGCAAAGTCCCTCCTCCACACTGAGCTTATCTGACTTACGAATGGGGACACTTACCAGGATGAAATTTATGTTGAGATGCAAAGGATGTTCTCTCCTAGGTCATTTCTCCATAGAAAAAAAGCTGGTGAAAATTAAAATAAGCCATCACTTAGTTTAATAGAACAGTGAAAATTCAAAATGTGCCTATGTAAAATTGATCAGCAAAAGGAGAATACAAGGAAAATACAAGCTCAAAAGTGACAATGAAAGTAGCAGAGATTCTGAAGTGATAAAACTTAGAAATTATCATCAATTGAGTCTAAGAGTTTGACGGTGTGAGTGACTCTTTGGCTGAGTCTCCTTATAGACCTGTTCTATAAGGAGACAGAGAAAATAAGAATCCTGTTACCTGACATCCGTTTCCTCTCCTCTTGTGCTGCTGAATGAACCACAGGGCAAATGGTAAGTTGCAGGAAACTAAATCATTCCAGGAAACTGTTTCATTGCCTTTGTCTTCTTCTTAATTGTTTTTTTATTTGCCTTTAAATTTTAATTGTTCTGATTTATGTATGTTTCACTTTATAATGTTCCTCAAATTCTTTGTGGAATAAGCTATAAAATATAAATTCTTTAAAAGTATATTGTCCAATAATACATATCCATGAGGACGCAGGAAGGATATGGGGGTATGACTGTAGAGCAGCCTTCCTCTGTAAGTGCCTAAGTAACTTGTAAAACCATTCAATGCATATGCTCAGCTCTGTCAGCTCCATCTTGGTTACTCAGAGTACAGTGAGAAAGAAAATCCATTCCTGCTACCACCATGGAAGGAATTTTATAAAATACTTAACAAGGCTTAAGTCTGCTTTCCAGGTTTTTCCTTTACCTTGACCACCTGGGCACAGAGTGGGGTTTGATTTAGTTTCGTGCAAAATCAATAGAAGATGGCTACAAAATGTATGTGATACTCTTATTGATTGCTCTGAAAATCAAAGATTACCATGTTTAAAGTTATCATATTAGAATTGAAATATCTGTTTCTAGAATAATTTAAAATCTAATTTAGTGTGACAGAACATAGACATATACTTATTTAATTTACTTTCAATTAAGCCATTATATAGTTGAATCTTATAGAACTATTGGATTAAGCTACAGTTGAGTGAATCAATAGGGTTTATGTTACCTTTTGTTTAAAATAAGGAGAAAACTGATGTAAATGAATTTTTCTATTGCTTCACTTTATTAATGAATATATGAGAAAATTACTGTCTCATAAAGAAACATAAAAGCTTCTTCACAGAAAGAAATATGAAATTAATCTTTATTTAACTGAATCCATTCATGTTATCCATTACTAACTTTGTGCTAGCTTGAAATTCAGTCAAGTATTATTTGCCATCAAATAATAAGGTTCTAGGAGCACTTTTGTGCAAATGTTTACATAGACTTTATAGATGTCCAGACAGTGGTTTGACTTTGATTATGGCAGATGGAGGATGGAAGAGGTCCACATAGCAATTATTCTTCTATGCACAATCCAAGCTGAATCACGGGCTCAGTGGTGCCTCTTACAGTCTTGAATTTAACATATTTATTGGCACCTCCTGTATACCAGACATCATGTTTGGCACCAGAAATCCAAGAATGAAAATGCTTAGTTTGCTTTCTCAAAGAGCTTACATCATTGGAAGGAATAAAGGCATATGGAGGAACAATCACATATAATATGGCATATTTTGTGATGGGGCTATGAGTAGATTATTGCTGAAGCAAAGAGAAGGTGAATGGAAATAAGGATAAAAATGTCAGAAAAGTCCTCTCAGATAACTACTTCAGCTGTGACTTAAAGAATGAATAAAATTTACCCTGGCAGGTAAAGGCAGATTACTTTAGACAGGAGGGAGAGTGAAAATGATATGTTCGGGGAAGGCTGCACAGTTAAATACTTTTGGAGAGCATGGTGCTGGCAGAAAAATCACATGTGCAAATAGTTGAGCTAGAGGCAGGGGACAGATTAGGAAGTGTCTGGTTAACCATTCTGATAGCTTTCCATTTTCTTCTGTAGTCCATGGACAGCTACTGAGGTCTTTGAAGTTAGGGAAAGAGTATTACTGTACAGTTGTAGCTGGAAAGGAGAAGACAGACAACAGGTACCAGCACCTGATAGCCAATGATGACAACAATCTGGACAAGAGATAATAAGAAATTCAAAATAGTAGAAACAGAAAGAGAAAATATACAGTATTTCAATTATGGCATCATTCTTATAATGACTTCACAAATGGCTTTTTAAAAAGTATATTTTGTTTTTTTCTAAAACTGAAATGCCATTTATTCCACCATTATATATTTATAAATCCAATGATTCATGGTAGAAAATATGAAACTTCCAATATAACTTTGGAAGGTCATTACAGATTTATAAAGTTTGTTGACCCTACACATGGATGGGACCTTGATTTATTCTATCACGTCCTTAATGAATCTACTTTGAAAACCAAAATAATTCATAAACCATTTTTCAGGGTCATCAGAAGGTTTCAGTGAGTCATTCAAGCAAACTATTAATTTCATATGAAGAAAATATGGTATAGTATAAAGCTTAAAACACAGTTGCATTCTGGAAGCATTCTAGAAGGACTCAGATGGCACATTCAAAGGTTTGACTGAAGAAAGTCTGAAGAACTGGCTAGTCACAGCAGTGGCGGCAACGTAAGGAGAACCAAGAATGGACAGGAGACCCCAGGGACAAGCAGCCTTTACACTCCTAGATCCGAGGGGGCAAAATGACAGAGGGGTGTTCCCAGAGCTGGTTCTGGAAGGAGGCAGGAGAGCTGCCAGCAAGAAGGAGAGCTACAGGAGAGGGAAGGAGCCACTGCCAAACCCATTTAAGGAAAGGCAGAAATGAGAAACAGACCCCAGAATCTTCTCTCTTTACACACTGCTTTCCTTCTGGTGTTTCCACAGTGCAAAACAAATTGTGAGAAAGAAAGAGGGTAACGGAGTTCAGTGATGCTGTGAAAAAGAGCCACCATGCAGGACAGAATGCAGAGAACAGGCAAAGACAAGTGGGGCAGGGAGGATGGCAGAAGATTAAACAGCTAGAGAAGGTGGCCACTGCCGCTTTTCAAATAGTCAGCTTGGCTAATTGAGCAGGATGGTTTTCAGTTTAGCATTTTCCAAAGGCATGTGTCTTTGCGCTTGTTGCTCCCTTTAACTGGTTTCCACCTGTCTCCTGACCCTGTCTTTCCAATTCCTACTTGGGCCTGACTTCTGTGCCAGAGCTCCCTGGGGACCCATTTCCCACCAGTGAGGCCGTGTCGGCTATCCTCTGCGCTTTGTTTATATGTCCAATTATGCTATTTAAAATACTGAATTATGCTTTTGACATTTCTTTATAGAGGCCTTTATGAATAAGTAAAATAAGCAATAAAAACAAGCAAAGGCCTTGAAAAATTATCCTAAGAAAGATAAACCTCAAAAGTGAATCATCCAGGATCAAAGAATCTGGGTATTCAGAGACGATCAAGGGATTACTTAATGTTACTCAGTTTTGTCACTCTTTTGCCTCCCTTCCACTCTCCTCAGTCAATTATCAACGCATGGTGAACATAAATGCAACCTTTTCTTTCAGGCTGACTAAAAGAGAGTCTGTACAAAGGGGCTGGGTTGTGTAACAGGCATCTGAAAACAGTAATTATTTCATGAATTGCTAGTTGAAATAACAACACTTGGGTGCAACAGGATTTCTGCTTAATAGATTTCTAGTGCATTAACTCAGCCAGTTTTACAGAATTGTAGACTTTTTTTTTCAAAACAAGCAATCTACTTATTATTCATAATCTTTAGAGCAGTAGCTTCGTGTTAAACAGCCCTTAAATCACACTCGGTGCCATAGCAATGCATATCCCTTTTTCAGGGGCTCCTTGTGAAGCCCTCGGTAGACACTCAGAACCTTACTCTTTTCCTGAGGCCCAGCTATTTAATCAAGTGTGGAGGCATGTTGTGTAGCCTCATAGAACTGAGAGCCATAAACAATGAATAATGCAGAACTGAAAAAGCCAAACAAATCACCTTGAGATTTATCACACTGGTATTTTGAGAAGAAACACAGAAAAGAAAGAACTGTCCTTACGTGTCGACTCCTGCTTCCTCAAACGCCAACGTTGTGCTCATGAAGAAAGAACCGGTTCCAGAGACATGGTTTCTAAGAAACTGGGACCCCAGGTACCCTGCGCTGTAATGTTGGGAGGGGGGCTGTTCACTTAACTCAGAGCATTATATTAAAGGTGAAAATGGCTAATAAATGTGAAAGAGATATGTAAATCGTGATGGCTTTATAAAGATTATTTATTACTCTAGGCATACTTATGTATCACTAAAACACCCCAGCATGTAGTTAATTGATCACAGACATGTATTGATACAGGAAAAATATCATTTGCTCTTGAACATTTAATGATTAAAAGAAATAAAACTGGATCCAATTAATGCTCACGAATTTTTTATACTAATCAGGTCCATTGCTGATCTCCTGTAGTCTGTCCACACAGTTCTGGTGTAGGATTCATAACATGACAGTTAACGAGTGTGCCAGGCAAAGTCCTAAGACTAGAAGTAGATCGGAGGCAGTCTGATTATCTTTTCATGCTTCACTTAATTAGACAAAGTAAAACCGTGGAGACTTCTTCAATGTCTTTTGCTTCCTTTTTTTTTTTTTTTTTATTCTTTTTGCAGAACAAATCAGAGATCCTTTCTTAAATCCCTCTATTATCCTTTCTAATCATAACTTCACCAATTTAAGTCACCATGATGCCTTTTCTAGGCTATGTACTAACCTCTTGACTGTCTTTTCTTTCTCTATTTTATCCTACAAAACCCATTTCTTCACACCGTTTATGCACACGAGATGATCTGTCTGAAAGCATTCAAGGTCCATAACATCACCTTATTGTTTCTGGTTGCTCCCAAATCTGGCTTCCACCTCCTTTTCAAATCTCACCTGTAGCCATTTTTGGCTTTTGCTTTATTGCCCACTAATATCAAAATATTGGGAGTTTCCAGTAAAAGCATCAAAGTATTTGCTAATAGTTAGTCCATTTTCAGCTCCTCATGTGGTAACTTCCACTCATCCTCCAAGCCTAAGGGCATGGGCTTTCCAATTTCTCCACCTCCCACAGACTGCGTTGTGTAATTTATGTCTGTGCCACATTCTACTTTCTCTATCATTACTTTTATTACAATGAAATGAAATTACCTGCCTATGAATTTTCTTCCTTTATTATCTCTTCTCTGTCATGTGCTGTGTCTGACTCATCCTTTTAAACCCAGGTCCAATTACAATGTACTACACACATGGTAAGCATCTTGCTCTAAAATGAAATATAACTTCCTTGATCCTAATTTTTCAAATATGCAAGAAGTAGTCACAAATATATAGATGACTTACACCGCATCCTGTAAGATATGTATGCACAGGGAGAATCTCTGTTGCCATTTGGATTCTCCCATTTCACCTCTACTACATTCACTTTGGCACTGGTTGTATAAATATACTACTGCCACTTCCATAAATGCAGAACTGGGAATTTTCCAATCTGCTGTGCATCTACTAAGCAATTCTCTGTATTAACATAATTTCTAGATCATCCACTGATACATGGGCTTAAGCAACAGAGCTGATTATGATGCAAAATACACACCGCATGAATTGGATCTACCTTTATTTCTTTCAGTCATTAAATGTTCAAAAGTAGATTATAAATTTTCTCTACTTCAATATATTTCCCTGACATGAAAAGCACTAAAAGGGAATTAAAGTTTTATAAAAACTCTAATATGCACTGTACATATTCCCCTGTCAGACAAGCTGTTTTCAGTAAAGACTTGTAGGAAATTCAGTTTCAATTGGTCTAAATTTAAATAAATTCAATCTGTTTCCCACTTTCCCTGCTAGCTATAGATTTGGTGAGACCCACAAAATTAATTTGAGCTCATTTAAATGTAAGATCAATGGGAATGACGTTTTATTGATATTAAACAACAAATTATAATAGGTTATTTGATTAAATCTTTGGATTGGAAGATGTAATAATAAAATTATGTCAAAACATTTAAATATAAGCTCCCATTGTCAGAGTAAGATAAATCTATGTTGAGAGTGATTTTTTTAAGAGGCAGGGTCTGGCTGTGTCTCCTAGGCTGGAGTGGAGAGGCTAGAGATCATAGCCTAGAACCTTCACTGCAGCCTGGAACGCCTGGGCTCAGGTAATCCTTCCATATCAGCTTCCTCAGTAGCTAGGACTACAGACAAGCACCACCACACCTTGCTAATCTTACACTTACACATATATATTGTAAAGAAGGGATCTCACTATGTTGCCTAGGCTGGTCTTGAACTCCTGGCCTCAAGTGGTCATCCCACCTTGGCCTCCCAAAGTGCTAGGATTACAGGCATGAGTCACTGTACCCAGCAAAGAGTGATTTTTAACACACTATAAAAAAAGAAAATAAGAAGAATATGCTAGTAAAGAGAATGGAAAATATTTGCACATTTGTAGCCAATTTTAACTGTAAATGTAAATCATCAGATGTATTTGATTCTTAAAACATAGACTATCACCCCCTAGTGCAGACCATTTCTTTATTTTTCTGAATTTAATGGCAAAGACTGGGCAATGTAGTATAAGAAGCAATGGCCATCAGCTTTCGGGGTTAGACTAAGTTATTGCCAAGAACAATCTGCACCATAACAAGCCTTTCTAATGATGGACCTGCTTGTGGGTGGTGGGACAAAGTGAAAGTTGAAAGAGAAATCATGACTTGGAATAGTGTACACAATTTGCCAAACAAATCAACTGTACCAAACTAACCATGACCACAGACTAAGCTAAAATTCTTTAAACTACAACTTATTTACAGCCATATGTCTTAGATAAGACGATACACAGCCACAGAGATCTAACAATAACTGGCATCAAGTAGTGTTCTGAACATAAGCCTGTTCCGGCGATTAGCCTGACTTATAAATTCTGACCATATCTACCAAGACTATCTTGAGATTAATTCTCACACTCAAAACCTTTGATGACACTCCCCTCTTTTGAAAGGCTTCAGTTTCTGATGATATATGTCCTCCTTTTCAGCAAGAACTAATAATCATACATGTTTCTTTTTTTCACTCTAGGCACGTTCCTCTTTGGCTGAGAGCTTCTAAATCATAAAAATTTGTTGTAAAAATTAAATAAGCTTAAGTATTTGGCACAAAGTGAGTTTTAATAATATTAGTCATTGCTACTAGGCAGTTATCAATTTATTGTCTCTGAACTCCAAGTCCACCTTGCACTGCCCTGCTTTGTGAGCCTGGAGCTAGACCCAGGATCCTTTCTTTCTGGTAGCTAGCAGAATGGCACGTGTGAGGAACACTCTCTCAGCAGTGTCTCCGTTTAGCACATCCTCAGCCATTCCGGCAGGAGTCTTTTTCCAATGTCCGAGTCCCAGGCTATAGTTCCATTTCTCCTTCCTTGGCTTGTCAGGACCACAGAAGCTTTTGTGCTTACCAGACCTTGCTTGTGTTTTCCCGCTTTGTAAACTCTCCTCACATCCTGTGGGCCACACCCATCCCTGGGAGGTCTAAGACTCAGCCTTGGGGCGGAGACTCCCTTCAAAGTCTGCCCTTTTGTCCGAGCTCTCTCTAAACTCTGAGAATTCCCTTTTATTCCTTCTATCCTGGTGGGCAGGAAGCCTCCTGCAAGAGCAGGAGCTGGACTAGCCTCATGTCACTAGCTGTTGGCATGCATGCTATTGTATCAACTACTAATGAAAAATGTCACCAGTAATCATTCTTTATATTAAAATTCCCATGTTTGAGTTACCAGTGTGTTTTCTGCCTCTTGACTGGACCCTGAGTAATATAACTACTTGAAATACTTTTTCCAATGGACCTTGTTTATATGGAGTCACTGCCAGACTTTGCCATTTCTTACTTTTTCTGCCCCTTGACCTCTGACCAATTTGACCTCAACACTTAACCTGACACTTAATTCCGTGCTTTTTCCTAATTTATGATTCTTACGCCAAGCCATTGGTTTGGCTCAGCCATTTGCCTTCAGGTCTGGCTGAGGGAATTTCTGGCAAAAATGCCAAGCCTCTGGCTTTTGTCTCCAGAAATGATGCTTATGTTTTAATAGCATCTGGGTATCAGCTACTTTGTTTCTTCCCCTTTGCTTGTCTGCCCTAATCTCAGTTTTCTACCTAATAAAAGAACAGTGTAATAATATTAATAAAAATATTAATTACAACAGTATTAATGTTTATTGTGTACTTAATTTTCTGTCAGGTACTGTGCTAAGTACATTTTAATTAATTCCTACAATAGTCCTAGTTGGTAGATACTGTTCTAAATTCACTTTACACGTAGGGAAACTGAGGCTTAGGGAAACTCAGACACTTGGCTATTATCAAGCAGCTAATAGAGTGACAAATCTGAGGCACTGATTTTAAAATCTGTGCTATAAACCAACATGCATTGTTCTTCAGGAAAAATTAAGTACCCTCATGTCTCCTACTGTGGGTAATTATTCAGAATTAAACTATTATTATTTAGCTAACATTATTTCAACAGAGATCACAATTTCACTTCTCTGTAGTTTTTTAAATTTTCATTTTCATTGAATATTCCATAACTACTGAGTTATCCATCAATCATCGTATTTAAATGAATAACAGTGTTTGAATATCCTTGTTAAAGTGACATTTGATTCAGTAATTATTATGAAGATGATAAAAATTATTCCAATGTGTGTAAAACTGATTAGATTGACTTATGTAATGTCAATGAGTGCAAACATTCTGCCCTGATGACCCCAGATACTAAATTTGGGTAACGGAAAGATCACTGACTACATTTTTAGTTCAATTTAATTAATTAAACTAGACTCTATTCGTTAAAAGGATGATTTATTCTTTGAAATGTAGTTCATAAGCTCATGCCTAGAGTATATTTAATCAATTTAAAATTAACTGTTGCTATTTGGGTAGAATAAATGAATAAATCATTTTAAAATATAATTATACAGGGCTACCATATAATTGGGAGGAATTGTGAGGCTAGTAACCAATAAATAGACTATAAACGCAATTAATTAGCTTTTATTCAACAAAGCATGCAGTTTAATTTCTATTACATCAGGTAACACTATATGCCTGTTTACTCTCCTTCACAAGTCTAATTTAGAATAAATTAATACTCATGTATAATTTAGGAGAAGCTATGAGATATGATGAAAAGAAGGGTCAGGAAAAGTAACATCTTTTACATCAGGGTTTTAGATAGTCAGATATTTGTATCAACTTTTCGCAATTACAGCCTAAGGTGGGTGTTACAGGGCCGTGTTGAATGTCAGATGGAAGGATGTGTGTGTGTGCGCTAGAAATGTAAAGTGCTACACAAATCCAAATGGACAGGGTGACATGCCTGTTGTAGACCTCCAGCCTTGTTCATTTTTTCTTTCTGCCCAATCATATACATATATATATAATTATTTATTGCTGGTTTTAATTTTTCTCAATATCTCCAATTTTAATATATTCCAAAATCTTTAGATCCCTTTATTTTTTCCTGAATTAGAAGGCATTAGCACATCTCCTTACCATTTACAGCTTATAGAGCTGGCGTACAAGGGAGGGAGCTAGAATAGAAACCCTCTGGAAATCCTCCCAATGACAAAAAGACTTCTTTCACATTAACTTTCTCTGGGTTAACACAGTTTCTATTTTTAATTTACATTCAATAAATTTCACTTGTTAGGCTTAACAATAATTCTAAATGTTTTAAACCATGCCTAGATTTGTGCAAACATCATCACAGTCAGGTTACAGAATGGTTCAGATTGGCTCCACTACCATGGAAATGTCCCTTGTGTTACCACTAGACCACAAGTCAAACCCTCCCTCACCTTTGACTCTATAGTTTTGCGTCGTCTAAAATGTCATGTAAATGGATTCATACATTATATAACCTTTGGAGTCGGGATACATTAGGATAATGAAACTAGTATTTATCTGCATCTTTTTAAGTATCAATAGTTTATTCCTTTTTATGTTTGAATAGCATTGTATTTATAGATTTATCAGTTTGTTTATCCAGTCATCTATCAGTAGCCATCTGAGTTATTTCTAGTTTTTGGCAAATCTGAATGATGCTGCTACAAACATTTTTGTGCTTTTCTGTGAACATAAATTTTTATTTATGTAGAATAAATATTTGTGAGTGGGATTTCTAATTCTGATAGTAAATGTACATTTAACTTTATAAGCAATTGCCTGACTGTTGTAAAAAGTGGCTGTACCATTTTTCATTTCCATGAGTAATGAATGAGATTTCCAGTTGCTACATATTGTCACCAACATTTGGCAATGTCAGATGTTTTACTTTATGTACGGTTGAGAGGTAGCATTTTTTTGTGGTTTCTATTTTTATTTTCCAAATGATAATGATCTTAAACATCTTTTATGTGATTATTTCCTATTTATATATCTTTCTGGTAAAGTGCCTTTCCAAAATTATTGCTCATTTTTAATTGGATTGTTTGTTTAATTATTATTGAATTTTAAAAGTTTTTATATACTATAGATAAAAATTATCTGTTGAATATGGGATTTCTACAGCTTCTTCTAGTCTGTATCTTATCTTTTCACTTTTTAACAGTGTTTCTCACAAAACAAAATTTTTATTATTGATGGCATCCAATTTTATCACAGATCTTCTATCTAGTCACAGATTTTCTCCCATGTTTCATGTTAAAACTTTATAATTTCACATTTTATATTCCAATTTAATGTAAGACTTTAAGAAGTTTGAGATAAAGGTTGATACATATTTTGCTTATATATAACTAGCAGTATTTGTTAGAAGGGGGGTAGCTACCCTATTCAATTGCCTTTGTGTCACTCCCAAAAATCAATTAACTATATCCATGTTATCTAATTCTGGATTTGCTCAATTTTATCTCATTGACTTATTTCTCTAATCATTTGTCAATACCATACTGTCTTGGCTACTGTAGTTTTATAATAAGTTTTAAAATCAGTACAAATCCTCCAATTTTGCTCATTTCCAAAATTATTTTGGCTATTCTGACTCCTTTCTCTTTACTTATCAGTTTTAGTATCAGCTTATCCACATATACCAAAAAAAATTTTTAAAAAACCCTGCTAATATTTTGATTGAGATCATATTAAAACTATTAATAGATTCGGGCAAAACTGATATTTTAACCGTGTTGAGTCTTCCAATCCATGACCACAGTATGTTTTCCCTTTTATTTCAGTCATTAATCTTTCCATTAATGTAAGAATTTTGTTTTGTAGTTTGTAGAATACAGATCATACACTTATTACATTAAAACTTAAAAATGTCATTTCTTGGAGGTTAATGGTACAGTTTTGTTTGATTCTTTGTGTTTGATTTTGGTCTCCAATTTATTGTTCCTTGCATAAATGTGGAAATGTCCTTACTTTATTATGTTGATTATGTATCCCCATCCTTGTTAAACTCACTTACTGGTTAGGGGACACTTTCGTTTGTTTGTTTTGATTTCTTGGGATTTTCCATGTAGTTAAGCATGGTATCTGTAAACAGAGTTTTCTTTCTTTCTTTCCCATCCTATGTCTATTATTCCTTTTCCTCAATGAATTATATTAGCTAGAATTTTCATTGTCATTATGATAATGCTAACATCATAAACTAAATTGGGGATACTCTCTCTGCTTCTAGTTTTTGGAAGAGAGTATATAGAATTCCTGGCATTTTTTCCATTTATGTTTGCTAGAATTTACCAGTGAACTAATATTCTCCTTTGGAAGTTTTTTTTTTTTTTTTTTAGCTACAAATTCACTTTCTTGCATAGACATGTGACTATTTTGGTTATCTATTTCTTCTTGAATGAATTTTATGATGTTTCTCTTATTAGTAATTGGTCCATTGAATCTGAATTGTTCTATTTCCCATGTAGAGGTTTTTGTACCATTCTCTTATGTCATTCTAATATCTGTGAGTTCTATAGTGATATCCTGTCTTCAATTATTGGTAGTGTTAATTTATGCTTTATACCTTTTTCTCTTTTTCAGTCTTTTTTAAGTTTGTCACTTTTATTGATAAAAATCAGCTTTGGATTTCATTGATTTTTCTAAATTTTTTACTATCATTGATTTGTACTGTCAAATTTGTTTTTATAGTCTTTGGTTTTATTTTGCACTTTTTAAAAGGTTTTTCAGGGTGAAAGATTAGGCTACAGGTTTGAGATATTGGTAGTTTATTAATTTAATGTTATAAATTTCTCTCTAAATTTTGCTTTAGCTCTATTATTTGGTTTTATTTTCATTTTAAGTCTATCAAAATATCTTATAATTTCCCTTGATATTTCTTATTTGAATTATTATGGACTAGATTATTTGAAAGTTTGTTGTTTAACTTCCAAATATTTGATAGATTTTCTAGTTATATTTTTGTTATTGAGTCCTAGTTAATTTTCATTATTTTCAAAGAACATGTATTTTAATATTTCTACTATTTTAAATATTTTAAGGTTTGTTTTATGATTCAGGATATGTCTAACTTCATACATGCTTCACAAGAACATCAAAAGAATGTGTCTCCTGGTGCTGGGTGGTATATTCTCTATTTATCAACGTGCTCTAGTTGGTTCATGTTGTCATTTAAGTCTTCTATTTCCCTGCTGATTTTCTGTCTGCTTGTTTTATGACTTAGTGGGATATCACTCATTTTTCCTTTCAATTCTGTGAGTTTTTGCTGCATATATTTTGAAGCTCTGTTAGTAGTCACATACCTACTTAGGATTATTATATCTTCTTGATGAAAGACCCTTTTACAATATTCACATCCCTCTTTATTCCTGATTATTTTTCTTCTTCTAAAGTCTATTTTGTCTGATATTACTGTATCAATCACAACTTTCTTTTTGTTAATGCTTGCATGGTAGATTTTTCCCCCTATTCCTTTTACTTTCAATCAATCATTGATCCCAGTTAGGATCAAGCTGCAAGTCTGAATCACCTGCTGCAGTTCCACTGCCAATTCAGTTTTTAAAGCCTTTGCAGTGACATTCAAATCTGCTCTGCGTGTGCTTCCTTCATGGCCCAGCCTGCTTGCTGGTTGTTGATCTGCACCATACTTCACTTCTCAATTCATTTGGTATGTGATTTCAGGTCAATTCTCCACATTTTGGGCCCTAGGTTGGGCTCAGGACTTCACACACAGCTTTCCAGGGTCCCCTCCTTGAACTCCTTCCGGCTTGTGACTTCCCCCACTCTCCACTACTCAGCAGCTTCTTTTTTCTGGTATTCTGGCTAGAAAAGTATGGACATTTGTTGTTTAACTTTAAAAAATGTTTAGCTAGCTGGACTCTCCAGTTGTCTTTTTGTTACTGATTTCTGTTCTTAGCTGTTGCATGGTTCAGGGATTCATGCTTCCATGAGTCTAATCCAAGTGCTGTGAGAGCAAAAACCCACACACCAACATACAGGCCCACAACACACCCACACGAGATAATTCATGGTTTCCGTTCAGGACTTTTAGTTGTAATCAGTGGAAAAAATTAAGCACAGTATCTTTATTCAATCTTCACAAAAACCAAACTACTCTTCTGTGGTTTTATCCTTGTTTTTTTTTCTAAGATCTAGTTCTTGCAATCCTTTGCAGTTCACCTGACACTTTCTCCTGGAAACTTTGAGTTTAGAGAAACATCCCCCATCCCTTTCACCTTCACTGTATCCCCAAGAAATTAGAAGGTGGACATGCAGTGAAGAGTGGGGACATTTTAATGAGTCAGAGTCCTGGGTCCCAGAGTTCTACTTGGTTCTGATCTGAGGGCCTCACGCCGCGGAATGCCAGCCTACAGTGACTGTACCTTCAATCTAGCAGGAGTGACCTAGGAGAGAGCAGGGGTCAGGAGGGCCCTTCCCCTCCCACTGTCTCACAAGATAAGTTGGCTCAAGAAACTGGTGCTTTACCCTAGAGAGTTTTTGGGTGAAAAAGCAACCCTCTCTAATGTGGGCCATGACAAGAAATGGTTTCTGTTTTGTTTGGCTCTTAATTCTAACCAAGTATCTAAAGCTTCCCATGTGGCCCAGCCTTGTTCACCAGAGTTTCGTGGATGGCTTCTTTAGCAATGGTTCACTGACTTCTGTGTAAACATTTTCTTTAGGTGACAAACAGGGAGGCAAGGCTGTCTGGAATGGTATTTCAGTTTCCCAGATCCCTTGTCCAATCTTCAACTTAATCTTCTATCCCATCTTAAGATGATTACAGCAACTGCTGAAGGGAACTGCTGTTTTCTGCACTCCTCCTCACCAAGCTGACAGACGCTAGTCCTGGTGGAGCCCCTGTGCTGCCTTCAAGGTCATCAGAGACTCCCTTCCCATGAAGGGGATGCACCACCACTATCACTTTAGAGCCACAAGCAGCCAGACTTTTATTCAAATCGTAGCTCTGCTGAACTTGAGTGTGCCAGTTGGGCAGTTTGAACTTTTATGTCCACATCTGTGTGAAGAAAATAGTATTCTCTATATCACTGAGTTGGATAGATTAAATAAGGAATGCATATCAAAAGCACATAGAACATATAGTACCAAATGAATTCTCAAAGAAAGATAATTTGCCTTCTCTTGCTTAAATTCTATTTTTAGTTCAGAATTTTGCAAAGTGCTCTGCAGAGCACCCCTCCCATGAAATGAGCATGAGAGCGGCGTCCAGGATTCCACGGTCAGATGAGGCTGGGAACTGATACATATTTGATTTTAAGCTTAAGGACTCACCATGCTTACTGGCTTATGGAGGGCTGTGAAAAACTCTAAAGTAACAAAATCCCAATTGCTTTATTTAATCCTGAGAATCTGAAACTAATTGGGAGTTGTAACATTTTCTTCTTGCCTCATTTTCATTAATTTCTCATGAAAATATGTCCCAAGGTCTCTCTTTTGAGCCACTACTTGCAAGACTATGGGTCAATCTTCATATTCCTCCAGTAATTCATGGGCATAATGGCAGCCACAGACCCTCGTGAGCTATAATTTGAAATATTTTGTTTACTCCTCTCTACCAGTCAGTTCATCCAGTCCTTTGGGGGTTCTTGCAAATGCCGTCTTTGAGCAAGTCTGCCTTCTCACTCCTCAAACCCACTGCTAATCTCCACTAATCTGCAAGGTGTTTGTGATTAGCACAGTAATCACCCTAGCGACAGCATGACAGCCGGGAAGCATCTGAGTGTGCAAGCTGTTTTATGAAACTTCTGCCTGGAAAGGTGATGAAAGAGAAGAACAGAGAAAAAATTACTGGGCTAAAAGTTTAACACATGCCTACCCAAATGCCATCTGCTTCTGGTGAGTCACTACACCACGCTGGGCGACCAATCATGGATGGCTGTCTTCTGGTTAAGAAGCCCTTTCCTTCGTTTTCCTCCTCGTCATTCTGTATCTGTGTGCGTCTTTACCCCTCTTCCCAAACTGAGCAAATATTTATTGAGTCCTATGTGAGGGGCTAAAGAGAATGGAGAACAAATATAGTATATTTTTCTTTGCCCTTCAACTCACATTTTAGCAGAGATCACGGGCTCATATATAGGTACAATCAAAAGGTGGCTTTGATGCATATCATAACAGAGGCACAAGGAGACGGCAGGGAGGGTGTGGGAAAGGTGGGCATTACTTCTTCCTGAAGAAATGAGAAAGGGCTTCTTAGAATGAGGGAAATTTGATGAAGATCAAAGGGAATTCTCTAGCAGGCTGATCAAGACATCAAACTTAACAACAGAGTCAGTCTCTCTAAAAGAAAACGACATTTACTCGGGAACAGAGCATTGCAGTGGGAGCACACATGCCAGAGTAAGCTATGTGCATGCTCAGGGAGGTAGAGGAGGACGAAGGCTTGTAAAGGAGAAAATGAGGAGGATTATGTAGGTGTTTTGAAATAATTATCATGGGCTACAAAAAATCAATAGCGAGGGTGACATAAGTCCAAGATTGAACATGCAGTTGCCAGGCAAATGTCCTTTCCTTGCAGAAGTATTTTTTGTGTGAGGATGTGATGGCCTTTGGCGAGGTTATGGTTTTTGTAGTCTTTCGTGATAATTTTTGTTATCAGGCATGCAAGTAAGAAAACCCTCTCCCCATGGCCTTCCCCAGCTCCAGCTCCCTTTCTTTATTTGTCAGACTTTTTTTCCCAATAAAACTACATTTTGATTCTGACAACTTTGACCAAGGCAACAGAATCTCTCACTGGAGTTCCTCTAGCATGTAGCATGATGAATAGGTGAATAGGCACATTGCAGGTTCTTAAAACGTTTTGGGTTTTGTTATTCCATGTCCAAGATCTTAAAGATTAAGTTTCCCAAAATGAAGGGAAGGGCATTTGGGACAGAAAGAAAATTCTAAATAAGAGTGTCCAGGGCAGTATTCCTAATGGCTTCAGGCATCATGTAGAGGGAAATCACCAGGAAAGAGTTGGAGAACGGGTGAAATCCTTCTGAGCACATGCTGACTTGCAGATGTGGTTGAGACATGTGGCATCCCCACACCTCTGTTTCGTCAGAGGAAGAGACAATCCAGCTCACGCAGATGTTTGTCACAGCAGCTCCCTGTATCCAAACTCTGTGAAAACCACTCCAGGTGTGAAAGGCGCTTTGGAGCTTTGCCTAAACAAAGTTTACCATTTACTCCTCATCCATGGAGATGGTGATATCACAGTTGTTTCTTGGAATATTCTTTTAGTAATTAAATCTGATAATAAATGTAAGAGTCTACCAAGGCATGAAGTATTAGGCCTTTAGCAAAGTTAGTTCCTTCCTAGCCAGGCCTTCCTCCCTTGCTCTGGGC
This sequence comes from Mirza zaza, assembly GCA_008750895.1. Taxonomy (NCBI): domain Eukaryota; kingdom Metazoa; phylum Chordata; class Mammalia; order Primates; family Cheirogaleidae; genus Mirza; species Mirza zaza. The sequence goes on from VSMD01033171.1 coordinate 61,134, forward strand.
CAGGGTGGTTGTTTCATGATTTGTGGTGTTGCTTCCACAGCAAAGGTGATGGGTTGTTTAATTTTGAATGAGAATGGGTTTGAAGGGGAAACCTTGAGAACCAAACTTGTATTATAATCGTGACTCCCCAAAATGTTAGTTTTTTAACCAGTTACATGATCTGGGAAATTTATTCCATTTTTATGAAATTTAGTTTCCTAAACCTGGGAAGAAATCCTTACAGAACTGTTCCAATTATCAAGTGAGTGCTCACAAGTTTCCAGCACACCCTCCAGCAAACAGAGCAGGCCCAGGAGCAGCGTGTCCCTTCCCCGTTCCAGGCTTTCCTGGGGGGACACTTTTGGTTTAACTTGTGTTAATATTTTGCCCAAGTTACAGATATTTCTTAATTAGCTTTCAAAACTAAAGTGGAGCGTTCCAGTGTGGCCACCTGAGGTGGAGCCTGGGAAGACTGACGCTCTCGCTGTGGACGCCAGCCCATCCTGTGAGCCATCTTACCAGTTAGGTAAAATCACTTATGTCCTTTTCTTGATTCTCCAGAAGAGGTCCAGAATTATATGTCCACTCCACAGACAAGCATGACCTGTGACTATTTTTTTAACATGAAAAAGATTATCTTAATAGCAAAATAAGGAAAATTATTCTATATTTTTATATATGTATTTAATTCATCCATGTAAAGTCGGTGTGACCATGGTGTAGAAAATTTTCCTTATGAGAATCAAAAATGGGATGATTGAAAATTGAAAATGAGGACATGAGCTCCAAACTGGATAATGACCATCAAGAGCCCTAGACCAAAGAGGGCTAAGGCTGTCCTTAGTGGCCATCAATCCAATTCCTGAATTTTGAGGAAATTGAGATTCACCACAGTTAATTAAGACTTCGGTCTGCAGTTAGACAGCAAGGCAGAGGCACAAAGAGGACTAGAACCAGGTGCTTTTATCATCAGCCCCAATGCCTCTCACTGCTGTGAACTCCAGGTCTTCCACCGTCACGTGACGGCAGCCTGTGCCTGTTGGCTGTCCCAGCAGGAGCTCTCAAGAGAGAAGTCTGGTTAGAAACTATTCATAGTGTATTTTAACTGACAAGAAACACCCAGAGGAAACCTACTATTCGGTACTGCAAGTTTTAACAAAAGCTACAACTTTGCTTGATCATGGCCAGATGCACAATTGCAAGGCCCAACCCCCTACCAATGCCCTGCACCCTCTCCCTGCAGGCAGGCTCACGCAGTCCTTCCCGCCACCTCATCTGCCCTGCTTGGCACAGCCCTGCCTCCCACCTGGCCTTCCTACTGTGCAGCTTCCTCGATGCCACCTTCTGTGTCTATTCCAGGCTGTCACAAGAGAAGATTTCATTGCAATGATACAACTAGTGATTTTCCATCCCTGCTAAAATCTGTCAGAACGTTCTTCAGGATGAGACACAAAGTGCCTTACAGAAGATGCTGCTGCTTAAAGTCATGAGGGCAAAGCTCCTAACTCACATGCTAGCCATTTTCTTGGACGCATCTCCTCTTCTCACTTAACAAGTCATCCCCCACCCCCATGCACACACACACACAAATAGTCATTTCCAAATAAATATCCTTTTCAAGTCCTTACGCCTTTGGTTTGACTGAAATGCCTTATCCAGCTTTCTCACCTAGAAAATCCCTACTCATCTTTCAGTACCTATGTGAGGTGTCACCTATCATAGAGGCCTCCAGAGGTCCTGTCCTCTAGCCCTTTCTGGATATAGTACTCTTAAAGGACTTAAACCAGACTAGACTTGTAGAAAGTGCTGACTTCTTCCTAGAGCCTTCTGTCAAGCCAGTGATCAACACATTCTCTGACAAATGATAGGCACCTTGATATTATAATGAAGGAAGGAGGGAATAAATGTCCATTCCAACATTAACAGGGGTAGGTTCGGAACACCACTATTAATGTTGATATTAGAATAGTAACTCTGCTCATTGTGAAAAAAAATGACTAATAGGTCATACTAATCTGATCTCTTCCATTGGGGCCTTTTTCTAGAAATACATTATTTTGTAAAAGAAGGTTGGTTATTTAATACTGTTGGGGCTCAGAAAACAATACCCCAAAATGAAGGTCTCAGAACAAACCTCAGAAGTAAAAGTTTTTCTCAGAAGTTCTCATGTTTTTCAGTCCCATCATAAAGGCTAGCCATAAAACTAGAATCCCCCCTCCCCAAGGTGGGTCATAAAAACCAGAATCCCTTTTCCATAAAGCCAGCCATATAACCTAAAAATGTTAGTTTCACTTTCGCTCTGCCTTTCTGTGTAAAAACTGACCGTAAAGAAATGACCTGACTACCTTGTGTGTAGGTCATAAGCCCTCATTTTAGAGAGGGTCCTGCCTCACACCCGGAAGAAGGAATGTAGAGCAGAAAGACCCAGAAGAATCTAGACAGACTGGCCTTGCTGGGTCTCCCCACTCAGTTTATTAGCATTAGGTCATACCCTTTTTGTACAATCATATTTCTGCAGGGCTGTCCATACTTTGTTTATGTACTTAGACATAAAAATGGACAATTTCCCCTGTATCTTTGGATCTTCATTCTGAAGACTCCCATGTATACACATTAAATAAATTTGTATGCCTCGTCTCCTATTAATCTCCTTTTTCTGAGTTGATTTTTCAGCAAACCTTCTGAGGGCCAAGGAGAACTTTCCCATGGGCCCCTATAATACCAAAAGTACAACATTAAGTGGCCATGGGCCCAAAGCCTTTACCCTTAGCAACCACTAAAATAGGATAAGGCAAAAGCTACAATTCTGAATTTCTATTTAGAAGACTAACCTGTGTGTGTTTTTCTTAATAACAAAACATGCCACAGACTTTGGTTGACATAGGCAAATAGCTCCTCTGAGATTTACTAATAAGCCATTGTGGAATTCAAAGCTGGGTAGAAGTGAATGAATTGTATGAAAATATTAAATCAGTAGCAGCCTCATTTGTAGAACATATGCTTTATTCTAAATTCTAATAAAATCTCATTTTCATTGGAAAGCCTTATGCTTCTATAAGGGCAAATACAAATCTTAAATTTTCAAACTTTCCCTAGTGAAAAGGGGAAAGAGACTTCCCCTCTTTGCCTAAAGAACTTCCCTTAGGAAAGTAGTAATTATAAATCTTCCCTTGTCCCTCTGAGGTGTGTGTAAACATTTTTAAAAGCTAAATAAGCCTCTCTCTAGTTTTATAACCAGAGATGTTTTTCTCAAGGGCTTGGGGATGGTCTCTTTGAAATGTAAATGTCAATGAAGTTAGAATCTTTGTCTCACATTCTCCATGGGAGAGTTAGACTTAAATTTAGGTGCGGACTCCTAGTTGTAAAACTACTTTGCTGTCCTATCAAAGAGATATGAAAACTTCTACTATGCCTCTGGATAAAGGCAATTAACTAACACAGGTTGCTACTTCATTTTCCAGGTGATTTTAGGATGAACTATATATGATATAAATCATCTGTTAACTCCTCTTACTTGAGTACTAGTTATTGTTTATCCTGAGAAAATATAAGCATTGGATTGCATATGCCTGGTTACAGAGAAGGGTTAGATTTCTCTACATATTTGCTCTCCCTTTAGCAATTGCCTGTGATGGGCATCACTGTCTTCTTTCATGCTTGTTTAATAACAAAATTATTCTTTTCTACATTTGTGGACAGGTTTTCTGGGATAACAGGAGATTTTGCTTTTAATTATTTCCTAACACTGTCAGCAAACTTATTTCATATTATATGTTAATAAGCTAGGCATTTATGAAAATAATTTTCTCTACATCTATTTAAAAAACTAACAACCACAATAATATAAGGAAATGTTGTTATATACAATTATTCTTGATAATTCAGGAAACGATGGACTTTTAGAATCCCCATGGCACTGTTTGTAGATATTTATATGCTTGTTTTCGGTGAAAAAAAAGATAAAATGCATGTATATATTTATATATTTTGTGGGGTTGGCAAATAAATTGTTAAAAGCCGGGTGGAGTGTGGCTTTGCATAACATTTATAAGCCATATAATATAAAATAATTTTTATTCCTCTAACACATTTTTTGGAGCCTCTGCTTTTGTGTCAATGGCAGCTGGAAAAGACCTTTCTTTTTCTTTCGTGCACCAACTGTAAATATTTTAGAAGTAAAATAATCTACGTATTTAAATTTTGAATTTTTTATGACATTCAGGAGCATCGAAACTATGCTTTTTGGCTTATTTTCTTACAATGAACAATTTTGCTTGAGAATTTAACTTTTTAAGCATGTAGCTACTTCCTTTGACAACCCAGAATGAATTACTGAAGCAGGGATCTCAACCAATTGAGGTTTATATTAAACCAGCTTCAGGGTGTGTCTGGAAAAAACACAAGCCACAGACATATCTATGACTGTTTTAGGAAGTTTAGTATTTGCAACATTTCTTTAAAGGGCTGGAGGTGTGTAGAAAGAGGAGCAGAGTAGGTAGGAAGTAAGACAAATGATTACATCATTATGAGACTTTAGTTAGTGCCCAGGAAATATACATTTTACATAAGATAAGGTGAATGTTTGAAGAGAAAAAGAGAGTAAAGGAAGAATCAATTATGCAGATGTATCTGGGTAGGCGGGGGAATGGCTGATCATGTCTTGTCTTTGTTCTGTACCTGGAAAGACAAGCTCAGAATCAACAATGTCAGTGTGGAATTGAACAGACTTTAGTTTTAGGAGCTAGCCTTAGCTTGCAGACCTAAAGTTACAATCGGTATGCCCTTGTTTATGGAAGGCCAGCAAATAATTTCCTCATGAATGATCTGTGGGGCTGTCCTTCACAGATGCCTGAGGTCTTTTACCTTTTCTGGGGATCTGGCAAATGCACAATGTTAGTAATAGCTATTCATTCATTTGGAAGGGACGTTTCATGACTCAGTCTCCAGACTTGACCTCCTTTTTGCATGAGGAGTTGGTGGGGGAGGATTCTGAAATTTTTATTTTCTTTTACATTTTAGTCCAAGAAGCTTTTAAAACTGCAGGGAGTTTTCAGGCTCCCATGATATCGTTTAACTAATGGGTAAATCAATGTATTACATGGTACAATGATGAAATGTTCTAACCAATGAAACCCTCTGTGAAAATACTATGAAGACTAGTGTGAGCCAACACAAATTATTGGGTTATAAAATCAAATCAATCAGAGATCTTGCCCAGGATCAAGCTTTACTAATTGTTTCAGGGATCTAAATAATCAAGAGCAGAAGTGAAGCTGAGAGAGCTTAGGGCATTCTGTGTGGTTCCCTAAATCTTTTCTTCCCACACTGGGCACATGCTGTCTGTTCAAGGCTGAAATAAGGTCTCTACCAGAGATTTGTGGGCCACCTCCCAGAGTGATGAGGATTTGTACTAGGAAGCATCTCCATTCTTTAGGCCCAGAGAGTTATATGTCTTATATGACAATCTCTGGAGAGCCAGCACTCAAAAATCCACAGATAGTTTTCTATAAACAACCCTGAAACAGGGACACACAGCTATTAGCAGTCCAGAGATAAAGATTTTCTTTTGATCAACTATCATTCCTCTTATTGTCAAAAAAAAGGTCAAAATAAAAGAGTCAGACTAGGTCACAGCCTTCCTTATTTTTCAGTAAATAAAAAAAGCGATAGTGTAACAGAGTAGTCACTCTCCTCCCATAGATATGGAAGCATAAAATATTGACAGTAGGGAATAGGTAACAGAGGGAATGGCCTGAAAAAAATAGTGAAAAGTATTTTCTGTCTCTTTAGAGCTTCCCCGACTCTTTAGCAACTGCGGCCTGGTCTGCATTCCTGGAGTAGGGAGAAGGTCTGTGGTTTTTTGTGTTACAGGAGATAGCTCAGTCATCCTAAGCCTACATCGGCTCCCCAGGTGGGTCTGGGTGGGTGGAAATGACTGGTTTTGTCTTCAGCAGAGATGGGACAGTTGGAATCATTAATGCACTGGCCTAGTACTGAGAACCCGTACTTTAAAAGCTCTGTATTCCTGCTCATTATTAGGATGGTGGCATTTTTTTTGAGACTAGAGTCTACCATTTTTCTCCTTTGCTAGGAGAGTAATAAACTTCTCTTTCTCTCTCCTCAAACCACTTGTTCTTATTCTACTGATAAGGCCTCCAGGGCAAGTTCTGAGCTTTCAGTTAACAATGGCAAGCTGACTGCTTTAACTCTTTCCTCCCCAGTAAGTAGCAAGACTAGATACATATCCACCCACTGCTCCCCCACCACCCCATTCGCTAAGTGGCTGTCTGATCTTCCCTGTCTTCCCCCAGTCTTCGCTGTGGATATCATCAACTACTTTTCTGCATTTCCATTAATATTAATTGTGATAAATGCAATCAGAACCAGGATATATAAATTTTTGAATCAACTTAGTGTCTTTCTTCACCTACACATAAAAGAAATATGAATGACTGAGAAAAATTTCAAAATTTCATTTGTGACTACCTGCATCAAATCATCAAGAGAATTTTCTTTGTTTGCTCATTTGTCTTTTGTGCTCAGAAGAGGCCCCATACCTGATCTATTAGGTAAGAATCATTTGTTATTAAACTCACCAAGAGAGTACCCTTTTAAATTTCCCAGTATGATTTTTATGCGCACAACAGTCTGCTGTTCTAATGAAGGTTGCGCTAATGAAGGTTATGGTGATACACTACTAGTGAAAATTAACAGTCAATTTATACTAAATGTTTACCACAGTGCTCAGTACATAAGATGCCATAAATTTTGATGAATTTGATGGTAAGAAGCTCAAGGAGTGATCTTTAATCTGCTCACTGTCCTCAGAGATTGACCTAGTTAAGGTCTCAACCTGTGGGATCAGTAGCCTAATTTCTTTAGATTAAACTGGAAGTGACATAGATAAAACAAAAGTAAAACATTTTGGCCCAGAGCAACCTTGCAACAGTTTCCTAATAATCCACATTCAGCAGAAATTTATAGGGGCCTGGAGGCTGAGTACATTTTGATGATCTTTTATCATCAAAGCAGTGTGAACTAGAGCTGGGATGAACTGCCTGTCACATTTTCATGGGTAATTTCTTTAATCTCATGTGAGCTAGATGTGCAAACCTTGAAAGTTAGAGGACAGGAAAAAAATTATCTTACTATATTTTTTTTATAGTTTTAAGGCTGCAATAGATAAGAGGAAAGAAGACCTGTTCTTAAATTTGGACTCATGTCCTTTGCCTTGAGCAATTTTCTTTTCTTTCACCTTTTTCAGAATTGTACTTCATATAGTGCCTAAAAACAAAGGAAATCTGCATGAAAACACCCAAAAGAGCACCAACATATGATAAGCACTCAAGAATAAACTGCTTCTATGTTTTATTTCAGGGTTAGACTATGGCAAAATATTATTTAACAGGATATATAGGCAAATCTACTTTCACTTCCTTTGATCTTAAAATGCAGGGAGACCCAAGTGAGGAGAACTGTTTAGCTTTGGTCCTTAATACTGAGTTTTTGTCCCAACTGACCCTTTCATCACTTTCCTTCTCCATTTATCACTGAGCTGTGCTTTCCTCTCTTGGCTCTGATGCATGGCTCCATGACCAATCATCTCCTCATCTTCCCATCGGGCAAATACTGAGCAGATGCCATGCACATGCTCCCAGTAAGGTCCCCAACTAAACGCACTCCAGTCTTACCTGCCTACTTGTCTCTGTGCAGCTTATTGTATTTCAGGGAAATATTCTGTTCACTTATCCTCTGTTCACCTATCCTGGGTTCCTAGGTTTTTGTCTGAGTAAGGACCTATATCAAAATTTATACTCATTTTGATGGTATACCAGTACCTATGACTACTGTAGTCATTTGAAAGCTTTTCTATGTACTTCAAATATCTCTTATACATAATTCATTTCATTTTGACGATACATGCATTTTTCAGATATATTAATATTTTATTTCAACATTTTCAAAAAACTTCATTCTCAATCTGCTAAACTTTTAAGACTTAAATAGTTGATTCAATTTGTATAAAATTTAGCAGTAATCGGTATTAAGTGCTATGCTTAGTTTTAAAAATTATACAAAAACCATAGGGAGGAACATTTATGACATTTGAATTTTGACAAAGATTATAAGGCAATTCAATGGGTAACAGATAGTTTGTTAAAAATAAATAGTGCCAGAACAATTGGTTTTCCACAAGCAAAATAATAAGCTTAGATCTCTATCTCATATGATAAACAAAAATTAGCTCAATATTGATCATAAAAATAAATGTAAATGCTAAAGTCATAAAACTTTTAGAATAAAACAGGAAAAATCTCCATGACTTTAGTTCGGGTATACAATTTTTAACTATGACACCAAAAGCAGTATCCAATAGAAGAACAAACAGATAAATTTACTTCACCAGAAAACTTAAAACTTTATGTTTCAAAAGACACCATTAATAAAACGAAAAGACAGGTCACAAACTAGATGAAAACATTTGAAATCATACATACAATAAAGGGTTTGTAAAGAACTTATTTTTCAACAATAACAAAACTAACAACTCAATTAAAGATGGGCAAAAGATTTGAACAGACATTTCATCGCAGGAGATATATGAATGGTGGCTAGCACATAGATGCTTAAGATCATTAGCCATTAGGAAAAGTGCAAAGTGAAGTAAGGTGACATAACATTGAACATCCACTAAAATAGGTATAATTTTAAAAGACAGACAATACCAATTGTTGATAAAGATACACAGGAATAAGAATATTTGCATATTACTGATGGGAATACAAAATGGTACAGCCGCTTTCAAAACAGTTTGGCATTTCTTTAAAAGATGAAATATAAACTTACCATATAACCTAGCAATTCTATTCCAGGAACGTATCCAATGGAAATGAAAGCATGTCTCCATAAGGGATTCACAGCATCATTAATTCATGATAGCCTAAACTGGACACAATCCAAATATCCATCAACAGTTGAAGAGACAAACAAAAATGTAGTGCAGCCATTAAATTGAAACAATTCAGCAATTAACCCTTTGCACTCGCTTGCTTTTTTCTCATCATCCACTCGACATTATCCACACTCGACATCTGAGTGCAAAGGGTTAAAAGAATCCATACTAGAACATGGATGAATCCAACAACACATCACGCTAAGTGAAAGAACCCAGACGCAAACAATACATGTATGATCCCATTTGTATAAATTGTCTTGTAGGGGCACAGTTTTTAAGAGAGAAAGCAGTTTGGTGGTCGCTGGGAATGGGTGCAAGGAATAACTGCAAACCAGCATGAGAAAGCATTTGAGGATTATGAAAATGTTCTAAAATCAGGTTCAGAGGTAGTTGCATAGCTCTCTAAATGCACTATAATTAAATGGTACAGATGGTACACTTACAGTGAGGTAATTTTATTATATGTAAATTAAATAAAACTTTAAAATTAAAAAAATAAGTAAACTCTATGGAGATTTGCCTTAGGAGAATTCTACCGACTTTCTCTTCTCTGGAGGGCCGTTTGCATTTCCTTTTCGCCAGCCCCTTTCATCAGTATTTTAACATCTCAATCTCTTCATCTTAAACATGCCTGTCCCCTCCCATGTCTCTCTACTCCCTCGCATCAGCCAAAGTCACTTTCTCTTCTTCCTCTCTTCCCCCCAACCCTTGACTGTATCACATTCTGGCTTCTGCTTCTTCCATTTCACCAAAATTATCCTGCCATTAATGGCTTTCTTGTCATTGAACTAAATGGATTTCATAAGGCTTTGATTTTTATGAACTTTTGGTACTTTCTAACACCAACACCGTTGACTCCTCCCTTCTGTATAAAATGCCTCCTCTCTTGGGTTCCTTGACATTAGATTGTTCCTCTTCCATTTCTGGCAAATGTGTTGGGATGATTAAATGTTCACCTTGGGGATCATCCTTTCTCTGGTGGCTGAGTCTGTCTGAGGCCTCTTCTGCTGTCATTCTCTTCCTCCATGTGTCATCTCAAGAACTATTCAGAGCTGACATCATCTCTGTCCCCAAGTCTGCTCCTCTGCTTTCTTTCACCATTTCCATGGATGGCCTCACCGTCTCATCAGGTGCCCAAGCTAAGAATCTGACATCTGAGATTTCCCCTGTCCTTCACTGCCCCACATCTGATCAGTCACTAAGTCCTGCTAAATCTACCTTCTAAAGATTTATTTTATGATCTCACTTCTTTGTGCCCTAACTACCACTAACCTCCGCAGGAGACCACCATTTCCAGTACTAAAAACTTCTAACTGGTGTCTACCTCCAAACCTCTCCAAGGCAGCACAACTGGCCCCACACTGGGAGAAGCACCTCTTTGTGCTCCCGGCCTCCCCTTGCTGCTCTGACTGTGTTATTTTTCATGCAGCTACATACTGCTTAATCGACTTTTTACCACCAGATATTAAATTCTGTTACAGCAAGGTCTATGTTGACCTAATTCACCAGAGGATCTTACAGGAGCTCCCTATAAGGCAGTATTATAAGAAATGAATAAATGCATACATTAAAAAGAAAAGATTTTCCATTGCAAGCTCTATGTTATTTAACAGAGTTATGAGGTTTAAAAAAGTCTTACTGTGAACCTGAGCTGCACAGAAAACAATCACTCTGTCCTATTCTTGGCATTACTTGGCCTAATTGTAAGGTACACTCAGTAACAAAAACAAATTGGGAGGCAGTGTTTACACTAGTGAACTGTCTTCAAACCACAAAGTGAAGAAAATTCAATGGGAGCATGGAAATATTTTTAAATAATTTTGATTGCCATATAAATATTTTATTTTTTTTTTCCCACCAAGATCTGTGACAAAAGCCATTGAAGGGAAATTAAAGGAATATTTGTTTTAGTTCAGGAAGAATTTTATATCAGAAAAGTTGCCCATAGATGGAATAGTATGATTTTGGCCTCCAGTCACTGGAAGTATTAAAAGTTACAGGCTACAATTTGGCAAAATATTGGCAACATTTTTAGCATTAAATGAAAGTATTGATTTAGGTGATTAATAATCTCTCTTTCAATCAAGAGAATCTATGGTAAAGCAGGAAATTGTCCCTAATTGTAAATCAATAGTTAGTTAATGAAGCAATCAGAAGTATGATCTATTAACATAATTCCAAGTTGCCTTAAGAACTTACACTTTATCTAAAATAGATTTTATAGTGAGCTAACAATGAAAGCAACTTTGTAAAAGTCAATACATGGAATTCGAATATGTGATTTATAATTTAGCAGAAGGCAGAGAAGAATTCTTCCTTATCATGAAGAATTAACTCAACTAAAATAAATATATATTTTAGCAAGTGAAAGTGCAGTCTGTTAGACATAAGAAAGGCTTTTCTAACTAATACAATTTAATAAATGAAGAAACTAACAAAACATACTTTGGGTTGTCTCACCTTGGAGATAAATAATACAGAAAAAAAGATATACTTATGTTACTAAATCATGAACAAAAGGTAACATAAGTATACCTTTTAAATTATTAGTAAATGATATCAAAAGAAATTAGTATAAAGAACCCCATTAAGGGTGCTTAGAGGTGATCAGGAGAGGGAATATATAGCTAAAATGACATTTATGTAGAGTGCAACACAATGTAGTAAATGCTAAGAGTCAGAGAGGCTGGTGCTTTGGGAGTTTAGAAGAGGGGGGAAAATATCTCCCTTTTACCAGAACCAGGTCCTAATATGTGGTAGAGGCTCCACCCCACCCTCCTTCAGGAAGCTCTCAAATGCCAGCAGTCCACTTCCCCGTGGAAGAGACCTGAAACCATAGAGTCTCTGTCCTGGCCCCAAACTGTACTAAATCTTCCATTCGGATTCTTTGTTCTCTCTCAATATTGACAGGAGGAAGAAAAAAAGGGAAAAATGAAAATTAATCATCTTTATGTGAGATAGGGAATGGCTGGGCTCCCTGAGGCCTTGCATAGGAGATAATCCCAAAAAATGAATAGTCAAGACTCTTGCAGTTTCTATTTTAACAAGGATTTGGCCAATTACTGTTGACAAACTCATGAATATGTTAATCAGCTCAGCCTCCTGCTTCCCTACTCCCAGCTATGCAATAAGAGTCCGCAAGGTGAATCCATCTCCCCGGCTCCCGCTCCCAGAGCCCTAGCCTGCTTCCGAAGACATGAGTTAAATTCCTGAGGTATCCATACTAAACCCCTGCTGCTCATAATTCCTTTCTATTGCCCGTCAACACCTGGTCATTTTTATCTGATGAACACACTCACCACTGGGTTTCCGAGCAGGACATTGCAGTTATTCATTTATGCCCACAATTTATTAACTCTGTTACAGTCATGAACATAAAGAGTTTGGGTGTGATTCCAGAATTTGCTGTTCCCTTTGAAATTTATTTCAAGGCACTTTGTGACCCTGTAACTTTGAAAGGCCCATATAAAAGAGAGTTTATTATTAGAGCTACAACCAGCAGGGTGGCTTTTGTTATAGGCCTGGCAGCCATTCCGTGAGAGATTTCTCCTTTTAGCACTTTCTGTGGACTAAACCTCAGTTAAAATTTAACAAGTGCAAACTCAAGCAGGAAGTCTGTGTTAACAAAATACCATTTCATGAGTTTGTCTCTAAGATAAAGTAATAACAAATGTTAAAAAAATAAAGCCCCACAGATGTTTGATAGATTTATAATTCTTTCACACATTAAATATTAAAAATTTGGCTATTACTTCCTAAGGACCAGTATCAGAAAATGGTGGGATGGAATGGTGTCAAGGACTTGCTCACAGTGAGAGTCTGGGCCCTTAATTTTGCAGGTTATTTGTAATTTCCTTTCCTCTTATGAAAACCCCATTTTTTAAATGATAGTAGCTAAGGAGCAATAAAATTGAAAATCAGTTGTTGCTGATGCTGTTAGCCATTTTCTCATGATGTACCTACACTGCGCACTGGGCAACTGCAACACCAACGCGCTAAAGTTTGACTCATCAAGTCTCAGTTCCCATGAGGCTGCTAGCTTCACCAAAGGCACTGCATGGCCCTTGCATTTCAACCAGTTTAATTCACTTTTATCAATAGTGACAATACACACCTTTTTTCATTTAGTATGGAAATATAGCTTTCTTTTAGCAATAACATTTAATACAGTAGTGACTCATTTCAGGGCAACAGGATTAAATAAAAACAATGGAACAAAAACATTGACTTGTTCATTGTTTTTATCTGAAAGGGACTTATCGGCATGTGAGTGAGGAATGCTTATGAGTCAGGAATCCTTGACCCCAGTCACGACAATGAGTCAAATTATTGACTGCACCAAACTCTTCTATCAAACTCTTCAGAAGAGTGACTTTGCACTCAGACAGTTCCATTAAGATATTGGAAGAGAAGATAGCTTCTGCTCAATCCAGGCCTCTCAGGGAAGAAATCAGGAGTTCCCTGAGTGACCACTAATCTCAAATTTCTACATCCAGAAACTCAGTTGAATCCCCACACCCAGAGGCGACTGATTCAGCACTTGTCCAGTACATTAAAAAATGGAAAGCCATAGATATGTTCCAGAGGGCTGTGAGTTCCTCATGAGAATTGTTTCTTTCTGTGTTTCATTTTGTTGACGGTAATACAAGATCTGCTATAGACTGAATGTTTATATCTCCCCAAAATGTAAATGATGAAACCTAGCCCCCAATGTGATGGTATTTGGAGGTGGGACCTCAGGAGGTGATTAGTTCGTGAGGGTGCAGCTCTTGTGAGCAGGATTAGTGCCCTTATAACAAAGGTCCCGGAGAGCTCCCTTGCCCCTTCTGCCATCTGAGTACACTGCGAAAAGACACCTTATATGAAACAGGAAGTGGACTCTCACCAGACATCAAATCTGCCTGATGGAGCCTTGATCTTGGACCTCCAGCCTCTAGAACTGTGAGAAATAAACTTCTGTTGTTTATAAGCCACCCAGTATATGTAAATTTGGTATAGCAGCCCAAGCTGACAAAAACAAGATTTTAATGCATCTAAAACCACCACAAAATGCAGTGCTGTTATTAATAAATTACATCCCTTACATTTACAAGTATGTTTGTGATCAGGTTCATTACAGAAATTGTTTTAATTGTAGTGTACTAAGGAGTAAAGAATTAAGGTAGATTTAATATGTAAATTGTGTATTTTTATTGAATTGCCTTGATGCATGCTGTTCAAGTAAATATCTTACATTGTTTAATTCAACAAATATTTTTGGATGATTTCTCTGTATTAGGCACTCTCTGTGTTTAGCACTGGAGAAATAGTGTTAAATGGGTGGATCATATTCTCAGGGAATATATATCATCATGAGCCCAACAGAAAGGAAGCAAATTAATTAATACATCAAAAATTCATTCACAGATTTAAAAAAAAAAAACAAAAAACTAGGACACAGTGATATGTGCAGAGCGGAGAATACAGTGAAGTGAGTAAGAGAAACAGAACAGCTGGCTGAGACTGTGTGGAAAGTGGTCTCCAGGATCTGAATACCCAGAAAGAAGCTGTGGTGCGAGAGTCATGGGAAAGAGTGGCTTGAGCTGGCAACACCGTCCCGTGTGCAGCCCTGTGGCAGAAACACACACACACACACACACACACACACACACACACAGACACAGTGGTCAAGCACCAGAGGCGGGGCTTTATGCTAAAAAGGATGGTTTTTAATGTGAAAAAGTTGTGAATTGCTTTTCACTTATAAATGATAACCCAGGCTATTGTAGAGTTAAATAATACAGAGAATAGAGAATCAAGAGAGGCAATAAATGAACCAGCTATGATCCAGGTGAATGAAGATAGTTGCAAACTACTGAGACAAAGGAGACGGTGACTGGGAGAGAAGTAGAAGAGTCTAGAGTATGTTTTGGAAGCAGTGTTTCCATGAACAGTCATGCGATGGACAGTGTATGACACAGCGGTCCTTTAAGATTATAATGGAGCTGAGAAATCCACATCTCTGGGAGATGTCATGGCCTTTGTAAGGCCAGTGTAGTGCATTACTCAGGTGTTTGTGTTGATGCTGGTGTAAACAAACCTATTGTGTTGCTGATTGTATAAACATATAGCACAAACAAGTATGTACAGTGCATGATACCTGATAATGATAATAAACCACTATGTTACTGGTTTACGTATTTACTATACTATACCTTTTAATCCTTATTTTTAAGTGTACACCATTTACTTATTAAAGAAACAAAAAAGTTAACTGTAAAACAGCCTCAGGCAAGTCCTTTGGGAAGTATTCCAGAAAAGGTATGGTCATCACAGGAGATGACAGCTCCATGGGTGTAATTGCCCCTTGAGACCCTCTAATGGGACAAGATGTGGAGGTGGAAGACAGTGATATTGATGATCCCGACCCTGTGTAGACCCAGGCTAATGTATGTGTGTCTTAGTTTTTAACAAAACAGTTTTAAAAAGTAAAAAAAAAAAAAACAATTAAAAAATAAAAATAGAAAAAAAGCTTATGGAATGAGAATATAAAGAATGAAAAGAATTTTGTAGAGACACACAATGTGTTTGAGTTTTAAGCTATGTGTTATTACAAAAGAATCAAAAAGTTAAAAAAAATTAAAGTCTGTAAAGTAAAAAGGTTACAGTAAGGTAAGGTTAATCAACTATTAAAGATAGAAATTATTAAAGAAATATTTTAAAAATAAATTTAGTGTAGCCTAAGTGTACAGTGTTCATAAAGTCTACAGCAGTGTACAGGAATGTCCTAGAACTTCACATTCACTCAACACTCACTCACTGACTCACCCAGAGCAACTTCTAGTCCTGTAAGCTCCATTCATGTTAAGTGTACCATTTTTCATCCTTCATATTGTATCTGTACTGTACTTTTCCATGCTTAGATACACCAGTACTTACCATGTTCTACAGTTGCCTATAGAATTCAGCGCAGGACCACACTGTGTAGGTGAGTTGCCTGGAGCAATAGGCTGCACCATATAGTTTTAGGTGGGTGGTAGGCTCCACCATCTGGGATTGTGTAAGTGCACACTATGATGTCCATATGGTGATGAAATTGCTTAACAACACATCTATCAGATCAGATCCCCATCATTAAGTGACCCATGACTGTGTGTACACACACACACACACACACACACACACACAGGCTAGCCAGGGTTCTCCAGAAAACAGAACCAATAGGAGATATATTAATAGGTAAATAGATATGTAGATGTAAATATATATCATATATGTCTATCGATACATATATTTAAAGAGAATTTTTATAAAGAATTGGCTCACATGACTATGGGTGCTGAGAAGTCCCAGGATCTTCCGTGTCTCTGCAAGCTGGAAACCCCACAAGGGCAGTTAGTCTGAGTCCAGAGGCCTAAAAATCAGGAGCACCAATGCTACAATTTCTAGTCCGAGGGCAGGAAAAGAACAATGTTCCAGCTCGAGCAGTCAGATGGCGAGAGTGATTTCTCCTACTTTCAACTTTTGTTCTGTTCAGGTCTTTGATGGACTGGCTGAAGTACACCCACACTGGGGAGAGCAATCTGTTTCTGTCCATCTACTGATTCAAATGTTAGTCACATCCACAAATACCCTCATAGACACACCCAAAATAATGTTTGACCAAATACTTCAGCATCCTGGGATCTAGTTAAGTTGACACATAAAATTAATTCAGAGCCTGTATATTGAGAATTTGAGGCAGAATTAGGGCTGGAAGAAAGAGTCCTAGAGTCATGGTGTTTCCTGCCATGTTTCTCTGCTTTTCTTAATGATAAGATAAATCTTTTGGGGAAAAAAGGCACAGTGTGGAGCATACTCAGGAGACTGTTCTCTGTGCCATGTGATTTCCTACCAAAGAGGCAATGAATTCCTATCAAAGAGTCAGCACATTCCTGACTGTTAAGTGCCTGTCAGAAGAGATGGCATACGGCAGTAGACAGATAAGCTTAGGACCAGCATCAGTGGTTACCACCCTGGAGCCACATTGTTTCTCATGAGACACCTGTCTTCTCAGTGTGGCATTGTCATTCTCTGCCTTTGCAGCTGGTTTGCAGGAGATGAGAACTTTTAATTCATAGTCCACCAGCCATAAGCACAGTGAATAGCAGACAACGTCCCTCTATAGACAAACTTGGAAAAGGATGAATGTGTGACCAAATAGAAATATGTTTTAGGGAGTAAGGAATAAAAGTCCATGTGTGTATTATGTGTATTTTATTTATCTTAATTTTTGTTTTAGCTTCACATCTTTGGGCCTGTAAATGTAGTTGGGAGACAATAGGGCCTGCGCTCATATGCTGTCTCCAGCACTTAATTATGAGATCTCGGTTCATATCCTTCATGAAGATAAATGTTCAAAGACTGCAGGATGAGATTATCCCATTTAACACATATTTATGGAAGACAGTGTCTACTAGACATTGCGTGTGCTAGCCATTGCCTACACATCATACCAGTAATCCTTTTAGCAATTTCTTGAGGTGGGCATTATTATTCCCATTTCACTCAACTGTAAATGGCAGAGCAGTGATTTACATATTGATTATGTTAAATCCAGGATCCTCCAAACTATAGAAATAAAATAATAAACTTTTCATACTTAAGCTGGAGAAATACATACTTAGGAAAATGAAGTCTAAGAAAAAAGTATTGAAAAATGATATTTTAAAATTAGATGTTTTTCAAAAAATTAAAGATCCATAGTTTATAATTAACTAAAAATTATCTTTTCTGATAATGGGAAGAGGTAGTTTTCCTACATCTCTAAGTTGTAAAGGTATTCAATTCTACAAACTAATCAAAGATACCAAGCAAAAAGAAATGAGCTCATGGTTTTAGTATCAATTAATTCTTACTTCTTTACTATTTACTATTTCTCCCATGTCTTTAGTTTCTCGGTCTCCTTATGTTACTGCTCCCTACAATGTATACAGGTTTCACAGGAAAAGAAGGTAAAATCAAGTTACATGAAATGTCATTAGTTAATGTCATTAGTTTGATTATCTTTAGTCAGGATTGACTTACACTAAGATAATACTGACTGGCTTCAAAAGGGAATTTGAGATTATGTCCTCCCATTCAAATGACTAATTCTGAATCCTCATGGCTGTGGAAGTATCTAATCTCCCCTGCAAATAAGAATAAAATAAAATAAAAATAAGAGAATGGACCATTACTCTACCAAAAGAAAATCAGTTGTTTTTATCACATTTAGATCAGTTGATACATTATCTTTCCCAAAGAAATAAAATCATATCAATAATTCTTCCAGAAGACTTTCTGAGAAAAAAGTCTTTTGGTGTGATGTGAATGAGGAATTTAATGAAGTTTTTAGTAATCAGGACAAGACACAAAATCATTTTAAATGGAAATTAGCTATTGAATTATAAGAGATATTTCCATTTTCTAAAAAATGTAATCTAAGTCTGTTTCATGATTTAAAACAGTTAAAAAGGGGAAAATCTTTTGTGAGACCAGAAAGCTCCAACAAATGTTACCTTTGGTCACCAGGCACCTCTTGTATTTAGAGACTAAGCTAGAATTTATGTATCCGAGTCTATGATCACGGCTGATTCCATCTCTCAGTTGGGTCACACCATAAATAAGGCTATATAAGCTGATTTCAGCTTCTAAATATAAGTCTCATGTTTAAGCCAAAAATAGTTAATTCACATGCAGTGCAAAAGATCCTGGATCCTAAAATGTATTTTGAAATTTCCCTTTTTGGAGTGGAATGACTGACTTTATGTTTTAATTTGTTTGTTGTTCTGTGGAGGAATGTACAAGGAAATATTCTTCATAGTTAAAGAAACTGTCATGGGAATGAAACTAGCATCTATTTAAAAATGCAATATATATATATATATATAT
>VSMD01033177.1:0-32704 GCA_008750895.1 Mirza zaza
GGCCGTCTTGGTTATCAGATTGACTGTCACAAAACCCCTTACATTAGTGTGGGGTCTCGAGGATGGACATGCCTGAAGCTCTGATTCGGGTGGGGCAAAGGCAATATATGTAACCTAAACATTTGTACCTCTGTAATATGCTGAAATAAAAAATAACCCTTATATTACTTAACAGCGACCCCAAAGCACAAGAGTAGTGATGCTGTAGTATATTGTAAAAATTGTTCTATTTTATTATTAGTTTGTTGTTGTTAATCTCTTACTGTGCCTAATTTATAAATTAAACTTTATCACAGCTATGTATGTATAGGAAAAAACAGTATAGTTAAGGGTCGGTACTATTCATAGTTTCAGGCATCCACTGAGGGTCTTGGACATTCATTTAGGTCTCCTTTTACAATAGTTTGTCTGTCAACAATGTCTACTGAGTCCCTCCTATATAACAGCTATTTTTCCAGTGTTGAGATAAAGGAGTGAATATGGCAGAGAAAGTCTGTTGTCATTGGAGCTATTATAGCTTATGTTATTAAGCAGTTCCCCACCTCCCCACCCAAAGTAGTTTATAAGCTTTTCAACAGCAGGAAATATAGCTGAGTTATCTAAAGTGTCTCCTATGTAGTAAATGTTCAATAAATACTGAATTACTGGATTCTCTCTCTCTCTCTCTCTCTGTGTGTGTGTGTGTGTGTGTGTGTGTTAGGCCCTTTTTGTGTCATCAGAGTATTACCAAGAAAGTGAATGGAATTGTCAAGAAACTCTGAACACAGTGCTCAAGGAAATTTCTCAAGGAACATTCAGTATTCCAATTGCCGCAGCCCAGATCTTCCCTGCTGTGATGGGAAAGACCTACTTAGATGTTAACTCCTGTGTCCCTCCTTCAGGTACAAGTTCTAAAGAGCAAACTATTTTGCCTTCACCATAACATAAAAAGCACGTGAGATTTAGGTGCTCTTATGGACCCAAAGTAACCAGATAAACCTCTGAAACAGTTCCCAGAGAGAATTCCATTCTCATTATGTCATCAGGGATTATAGCCACTTGAGGATTTGTTCTTAACTGGGTGCTAGATGCCATTCTTGGCTCAAACATTGATAAACAAGATATACTTGATGAAGTGATGTCTACCTCCAAAGGTATATTTTCTGATTGTCGGATACAGAGAGATCTGAGCATATTCCCAACTTAAACAAAGTGCAGAGGATCTGTTTTGTGACTCTGATTTTCCATTGTCCCCACTGAGTGATGCATCAGGGAGAGAAGACATCTGTGTGGAAGGAATATGGCAATATTGTAAGAAAATCATAGCATGAGCCATTTATTCAAACAAATGATTTAACAACATGTATCTCTGTACATTCCTTGCTCTGCCACTTAAAGTTTTAGGAACCTGGGACAAAATGTTTAACCTCTAAGCTTCAGTTTCCTAATGTACAAAAGTGGTAATGATGACAGTATCTAACATAGGTTTCTGTGGGGACTGAATGAGATAATCCATGTGCCAAGACTAGTACAGTGCCTGACACTTAATGTATTTTCAGTAAGTCTTAAGAAATAGAAATAATCTAGATCTTTTGTGAGAAATGGGAGTTGGTACAACTGAATTGCTTAAATAGCTAGGATTTAATCCAAATGCCATCATTCACAAACCCATGAGGTTTCTGGTTTTAGTTTCTGCTTTAGTTATATGAGAAATCTGCTTCTTAATTGATGATGCTTTCTCTTTGTATCAAGTCCACCTTTTTTTCCATAAAGGAAAAACGTCCTTGGATAGAGGCAGAATAGGTAGGTGTACAATCTCTGACATAATTTTTATTATTCTGAATATGACTTTTGGCTTTTCCGTCTTCTTCAGGTAACTTCAACATTCCCATTCCTCTGCCTATAACTGTGGCACCTCATAAGTCACCCTCATATATCTGGGTCAATTACTCTGTGAGAATCAATGAAACGTATTACACCAATGTCACCGTGCCACATGGTTCTGTCTTCCTGGATGTAATGGAGCAAGCTCAGAAACAGAACAAGACTATATTTGGGTATGTCCACAGAACCTAAGGTTTAGGGGTTTATGTCATTCCTAAAGACTCAGTAAGAACACATCTGCAGTGAATCCAAAACACTTTTAAAACAATTCTGTGCCTTTGCTAACCACCCCATCTCACAGCAGGAGTTTAAAAAGAGAGCTGAGATATTTTGTCTTCTAGCACATAATAGTTATTAAATTAATGTTCATTTAATGGATTAATGAATCCCAGGGCTTTCTCTTATTTCACCAGAACTCTTTCAATAAATAGAACCTCATAAGTCAGACGTTTTGAGTTTACAACAGTGATTCTTAACTATTTTCGAATCACTGACCCCTTTGAAAATCAGATGAATGCAATGAATGCTCATCCCAGAAAAACGAATATACATACAAAATTGGGCACTTAAATTGGGGGTTTCACAGATGTCCTGAAGTCTCTTCATCCCCCTCTTTCAAGAAACTCATGGACCCTGAAATTCAGGTTCTCTAAACTAGGAGGTCAAATATTAAAATTAAGATATTGACTTTGCCTCTGAAAAGTATCATTTAATTGGCTTCTTAAATCTAGTTGACATTTATTGTGTTTAGCAACATGTTGTAGAATGCTATGAAGAAAGAATAATTTTATATATATATATATAATATGTATATTTTAAAGCCTGCCTTCAAGGCCTTCCAGGAAGATATATGACTATGGAATATGAAACAAACACTGACAATGTCACTTTTTAATAAACACAACATGAAATATCAAATTATTCTTTCCTGTTCCACTCTCCCAAGGGAAAACCCACCAATTTATGATACCTCTGGGACTTGAGGTTAACACTTTCTTCTACAGCATTAGTATCTTCAACAGTTGCGACCTTGGAGTGGAAAGTTGAAGTTGTTGACCAAAAAGTGTCTAGTATGGCCAGAAGTGGGGCAGAAACCATGGACATCACTTCTATAATTTAGCACGTAAAGTGCCAGCATCAGAATCATCTGCAGTGTTTATAAAACATGCAGATTCCTGGGCCTCAGCCTAGACCTAAAACTCAAAGTATCTGGGGATAAGGCCAGGAAATATGCATTTTTTTTTTTGAAATGTCATCAAGTGATTCTTAGATTCGTTACAGTGTGAGACTTGCTCAAGTAAATTCTAAGGGCCTGTAACTCATCCGCTGTTCCCCACAGTTTCACCATGGTGGAGAGTGACTGGGGCCCCTACATCACCTCTGTTCAGGGCTTAAAGGCCAGCAGTAATGACAGAACCTACTGGGAACTTCTGAGTGGAGGCAAACCACTGAGCCAAGGTAAGGAAAGACCCACAGAGTGAAATGCCCGAGCATTCTTACATGTGAGAGTGTGAGCCTTTGTTGGGGAGGTCCCAAGGGGTTGGGAGAGAAAATATCCATTACTTGGTGATTAAGTGGTCAAATCATTTGAGCCAGTTCTTGTTCTTCCTTTTCAGGAGCTGGTAATTATGTTGTCCATGAAGGAGAAAACTTGCAGGTTCGTTGGAGCAAATACTAATAAGCCCAAACCTTCCTCAGCTGGATAAAAGCCTTTTGCAGTGGAATTCCATGCAGAAATTGGCCTCTTCCCTTCCTTTTCACTTATCCTAATTCCAATAGGAGAATCAATAACCTCCCCTTCTCTCTCTACATGTTCAATAAAAGACTAACAGCTACGCAAAAAGAACATGTTCTGAGTGCTTCATTTTTTAAAGGGTTTTAGAATTTATTAGAGGGAAGACCACCTCAGGAAGAAGTATAAAGAGATTAAACCACATGTCTAATAAGTGGGGTTCTACTCAATGTTTCCCTACTAACTATCTAGGTGACCTTGGGCAACCGGGTAAATTGGAGATAAAGGTCTAGATCTAACATTGCAGCTGCAGAAAGTTTGCAGGGAAACTGAATTCTCTGAGGCCCAGATGCAAAAGAGGAACCCAGTGGTCATACTGACTTCAGACAGGCAGTGGGCAGAGAGAAAAATGTCGCTCAGAAGAAAGGGGGAGATGGGAGGCTTATGCATGAAAAGTCAGCCCTTGGTTCATGAAACAATACCATCTCTTCCTCCCAGCTGTCTCCCTTGGGTCCCAGTTGTTCTTCTCCCACATTTATTTTCCTTTTATTTCAGAATAAATCACCCTGACATTCATATCACCAAAATACACATGCAAAAAAAAAAAAAATCACTTCCAACTTCCAGTCTTTATTTCCACAGGATTCACATATAAAAAACAAAGAGCTGAATCACATCTAGTGGCTGGATAACACTTTATACCGAGCACCTGAGCCACACACAGATACAGAACCAGAAGTGCCTTTAAGATATCAAAGGGCAAAAGGGGCTTCATATGAAGCATAAGTAACCCATTTAAACTAACTCTTGCCCCCCTCCCAAAAAAGAGCCTTCGGGTAGAATTAGTGAAATTGCCTTAGTAATGCCTTCTTCCTTACTCTTCGTGTGTTCTTAATGATCATCTTTGTTTAGCCCTCTGCCAGCAGCGCTGCTTCACTGTGGGAGACTGAATGCTCTTCCTCCATACTGCCTCTGGCATGGGTACTCCACTCTCCCTGGCCTTCATTAACCAGATGTGACTGATACCCTCATGGAGGGACAGAAATGGATTCTGTCACTTGGGTCTGTGTCTCATTTTAAAAGCTAAGTTAGAGAAGCTAGAGGCATGTCACTCTTCCAGGCCCCAGGGTGCTGTTAGCACAGGGGCAGTTGTCAGATCTGTTTGTAGACTATACAGTCTACGTGAAATTGAAGGATAGTGGTTGAAGGTGACAAATGCGCAAAGTGTTAGAATTAGCATCACTATCCATGAGTAGTGCGATCATAAAATTTGTCACCCAACCAGGAAATTGTTGAGAGCAAAAGCAAAGACTGTTAATAATCATACTCAAAAAAGAAGCCAGACAAGATGGCTCACTTCAGTAATCCTAGCACTCTGGGAGGCCAGGGAAGGACCAGCAAGAGCAAGACACCATCTCTACTAAAAATAGAAAAATTAGCCGGGCATGGTGGTGCATTCCTGTAGTCCCAGCTACTCAGTAAGCTGAGGCAGGAGGATCACTTGAGCCCAGGAGTTTGAGGTTGCATTGAGCTATGATGACCCCACTACATTCTAGCTGGGGGAAACAGAGCAAGACTCTGTCTCAAAAGAAAGAAAGAAAAGAAATTACTTCCATGCCTTAGATAACAAGGAATGATTACATCAAGCTGATTAACATATCCATCCTCTTACCTACTTAGTATTTTTTTGTGGAGAGACATTAGAAAGTTACTCTCAGCAATTTTGAAATACACATTAACTATAGTCACCCTGTTGTACAATAGGTCTAACAAATTTATTCCTCCTAACTGAAACTTTGTGCCCTTTGACCAACATTTCACTATTCCCTTCCCACCAAGATCACACTGTACCCCATAAATATACACAATCATTATCTGCCAATATAATAATTAGATTAAAATAATTTAATTATTTAAAAAGAGAACCAAAAAGGAAAACATTAAAAACTGGACAATCCTGGGAAAACCAGCATACATGGTCAGCTTTGTCAATAAAGAAGCTCATGCAGAAAGCACACATACAAATACAGTCCTGCATTGCCTAACAACAGGGATACGTTCTGAAAAAATGTCATTGGGCAATTTCATTGTATACAAACATCACTGAGAAAATGGGTTTAATTCAAATTGGTAATGAAGAAGTATTATTGAAAGGGAGCTAGCATCATTGAGAAAGAGTCATTGTTCTCCAAGGGACCTATTCCAACCTTGCTACATAGAAATGCCTCTAATATCAGAGAGAGAGATGAAAGTTAATGAAACAACACTCCCTCAGCATTCCGCTAACTTTGATTAGTGAAACCTAGTTCTGGCCATGCTTGCCTTATGAGAAGCTCCTAAGCTTGAGACAATTACAGAACCTGAACTGAATCTGAGTACAGGAACTTCCATCTGCTGTCACAGCAAAGAAAAACCACCACAAATAAACCTTACTGATGTCCAGAGAAAGTGGGGGTGATTTGATACCAGAAAATTAGGCACAGGAGAAACAAGTCAATGAATAAATAAATAAGCCCAGTCAATAGTTAGCCAAGGATTGTCAAAACGCAGTTGTTAAGAAATGTATGGTCTGCGTGGTTCCTGTTCTGCAAGTTGGCTGCTAGCTGCAACAATCGTGTCAAAATCAGCTTGCAGCAACCACGGTTGCAAGTGGGTATTGACAAGAAGAGTGTGTTTAAAGAGCTGGCACACCAATGATGTGCAGGTCATCTCAGGGTGGGCAGGAGCAGGGTCTGGACCCCAGAGTTGGCACCATGTCAGATTCCTGATCCTGTGTTAGATGCTTATTGTTGCTGCAGCAGATTACCACGAATTTGTTATCTTACAGTGGTGGGTGTCAGGAGTCTCACTGGGCTAAACTCAAGGTGTTGAAAGGGCTGTGTTCCTTCTAGAAGTTCTAGGGGAAAATCCATTTCCTTGTGTTTTCCAGCTTTTGGGGGCTGCCCACATCCCATGGCTCATGGCCCCCTTCCACCTTCAAAGCCAGCAATTGCAGCATTTTGACCTCTGCCTCCATCATCTCATCTGCTTTTCTGACTCTAACTCTCCTTCCTCCCTCTTCCACGTCTAAGGACCCCCATGGTTACATTGGGACCACCTAGCTAATCCAAGCTAATCTTCCTCTCTTAAAGTCAGTTCATTAGCCCCCTTAATTCCATGTGCAACTTTAATTACTTCTTGCCATATAGTCTACCTAACATATTCACAAATGATGACATCCCTGTGATTTGTGACATCTGGTGGGGGAGGGGGACATCTCATGGGGGAGGGAGATAGGTGGCATTATTCTGCCTACTAATCCTCCACCACGTAGACCTAAACTGTCTTCCTGGTCTTATCTGTTACCATGTACCATGCATTGGATATATATTGCTCCATAATGTTACCCTAAAACTTGGTGGCCTAAAACAACAACATTTATTGTCCCACAGTTTCTGTGGTTCCGGAATTCAGAAAGGGCTTAACTGGGTCCTCTGGCTCAGGGTCTCTCATGAGGCTGCAATCAAGATTTCAGCTGGGACTGCCTTCCACTCAAAGCTGGAGTGGGGAAGAATCTGCTTCCAATCTCATTCACCTGGTTGTTAGTAGGATCCCTCCTTCCCTGGATGCTGGCTGGAGGACATTCTCAAGAGAGGGACATGGGCTTCTCCATCAAGCAGCTCACACTTGGCAGGAAGCAAGAAGAGCTGGAAAGTATAAGCAAGAGGGAAAATCAGTCTTTTGCAATGTCATCTCACCCTTGTGCTGCATTATATTAATATTGATTAGAAGTGAGGCCAGCCCACCCTCTAGGGGAGGAGACTACGCAAGGGAATGAATACTGGGAGACAGGAACATGGGGCCACATCGGAAGCTGTCTTGCACACTGCAATATGTTACCCTGTGCTCTCAGCTCACAAAACCTCCAACATTCTCCGAGAAAGAAAAAAGTTTTTTATAACCCATCTTGTATTTGCTCATTGATTCATTCATTCAAAAAAAATTTACTTTATTCATACTGTGAGCTAGGTCATGTTGCAAGTGCTGGGGAGAGAGACATGAGCAAAAGAGACAAAGCAAAGCCCTTGGCCACTTGGAGCAGACATTCGCAGGGGGAGGAAGGCAAACAATGAACAAGCCCACATATGGCGTGACGGGTCACAGGGTGATGAGTCGCAGCAGGGCAGGGGTTTGGTGGGTGTTGGTGGAGGTGAGGCTGTCTCACAGATGGTGGCCTGGGAAGGCCTCTCGAAAAGCCCAGCTTTGAGCAGAGACATGAAGGAAGTGAGGAAGCTGCCATGAAACTATTTGGAGGAAGGGAGGCTAGGGCAAAGGGGACATCAAGAGCAAAGGTGGCTGCTGTGTTCGAGGAACAGAAGTTCCGCGTGGCTGCAGCAGAGTGAGCAGAGGAGAAAATGGTCGGACCTGGGGTTGGAAAGGAAACCAGAAGCCAGATCTTCTAAGGCCTTGTAGCTCATTGAGAGGACTTTGACTGTTATTCTCAAATGAAAGCCACTGGAGAATGTTCCCTTAAAGGGAGCTACTTAAAATGCAGAAAAAAATTAAGCCCCCTCATTCATAATTTCAAGCGACTGTGTACAGTTCTCTCTTATAAGGAGGCATACTTTGCTTTACAATGTAGCTACACTTCTGGGGAAACTATGTATATGTAATCAATCCCACGTTTTTTCTAATTACTTCCTTTAAAAGATAACATCTGAAAGCCTTGGGTGTTTGTTTGAGACTGCTTTAATCCCCAGATAAGGAAAGAGAAATCAAACAAAATCATTTCTTGGAAACTTAAATACATTTCTTGATTAATGTCAAACACCTTTAAAGAAAGAGTCTAGGCTAGAGTCCGGGTCCAGGCCAACTTAATTAATTGTATAAAGCCAGACTCCACTTGGCAGTTCCTTACCTGAGAGCCTAAAAGGACATATTGTGAAGCAGGTGCCTTGGACCATAAAATGAGCTGATGCCTACACATCCCCCAACATCAGGGCAATGGCTGGGGATAAACAGCCAGGAGGTTGTCTGACCAGATACAATAAGACCTGGGATAGGTCTCGCTGACATGGCACATTAGCCAAACATCCCAGTGTAATGACCCAGGATTTTGGAAAAGGACGCTTTCTCGTCATTGCCCTCACGGCACACTCAGCCCTAAGATTCCCATAGGACTGTGCCACCTAGAAGTCACCTTCAGACACCTTGGAGGGTCTATAGTAGGTAAATTTAGATAAGCAAATGGAAATTAGCTGTACCAGGGAAGGATAGGTCAGCACAGTTAGTGAGGAGTGGTTGGGTCCAGGAACAGACTGTGTTACAAAGGGAAGCACATATAAGAGAAGGCAGCGAAACACTCCACTTGCAAATACTGGCACCTGTGGACAGGAGACGTGGACAGGACAGAAGAGAGGGAGATGGCCTGGTTCACCCTCCACCTCCTGAGCCTTCTCTGGGCTGTGGCTGGGACCGTCACCCACATCCGGAACTCTTGTTGTAAGTATGATGTTTTTTCCAAGGAGACCAAAGAGCCAGTTACCTGCAGAAAGGCAGAGACCTCAGACCCTGAGCTCTGCTTATGAGAGATGGAAGTAGGACTGACGGTTGATGATACAAAGACAGGCATTTGGTGACTATCGTAACCAGATACCACCACCAGAGGGAGGTTTGGGTACCTGCTGAGGACAGGCCATATCCTAAATCTTTACTATGCTTCATGGCAGAGTGACAGAAAGAAAATGGATGCATGGAAATCAGTGATTTCTAGGAAGGGGCTAGAAATCATATGAAATGCCTGTGAGCCATGTTACTTGGAGTTACTAAATAAAAAATCACTTTCTTAAAAACATGAGTTATTTGAGAAGATATAGGGACTAACTGGCCTCCAAAGAAAACTCTCAATGTTTTCTCCAGTTCTCTTCAGTCACTTGGGATACCAGTGCTAATCAAGTCTTCTCCTAAAAGGTGTAAGAGACACAGGGATCATGTTTCTGAGGAGGAACGAAGGTTCAGGGATTTGTAAATGGCTTTCCTCTCCTCAGCCGTCCCCTCCGCACAGCAGCCCTTGGTGGATGGCATACAAGTGCTCATGGAGAACTCGGTGACCTCCTCCTCCTTCCCAAACCCCAGCATCCTGATTGCCATGAACCTGGCCGGAGCCTACAGCGTGGAGGCCCAGAAGCTCCTGACTTACGAGCTCATGGCCAGCAACACGGCCGGTGAGACACCTGAGCCCCTCGCGTGCTTCCCTGAATCTTGCACGCCACTCGCCACCCCCAGATCCCAACTTCCTGTCCCCACACCCCAGTGCTGCCGCTGACTGTCCCTGAACTACCCACGCACCTTTCCCTATATACCTGTAAGGTACCTGGAAAGACATATGGGGAAGTCAGAGCATTCGTGGAGAGGGACAGTAACACACAGAGAGCACTAGACTAGGTGTGGAAAGAACAGGCTTACTAGCTCCGTGGCCTTGAACAAGCCACTTGATCCTGCTCAGCCTCACCTTCCAGAAGGTTCTAATAACAATAACACAACCACCAATAATAACAATGATAATAATAAATAATCTCTGTTCTGCCTACCTCCCAGGAGTTGTCTTGAGGCTCAAGTTAGATATTAAAGCTTAAATTATTTTGTAACTGTAAATTTTTAGGTATAGGATTGTATAGGTATTCTTGCTGCTTTTCTAATCAAATGCCAGGGATTCTTGATGGACTCATCTGTCTGTACAGAGGCCACTAGATTAAATGCAAATATTTCCTTAAGTATTTTTTCTGTATTTCTTTCTTTGGAAAGACAGATCAAAAAACTACTCACACTATTAAAACGTCAAATGATCTGGATAAGAAGCAGAGACCCATGGGCAACTACTAATGATAAAAAAAATTAAAAGCAGAAACAGCAGGGAGCTCAGCCCTGGCCCCTGGTGGTCTCTTTCCTGTGAATGAATGTCTTTGTCTAACTGCTTTGTTCTCTCTTCTGCAGACCTCACCACTGGCCAACTCGCCCTCACCATTATGGCCCTCACCTCCTCTTGCCGAGACCCAGGGAATAGAGTATCGATTCTGCAAAAACAAATGGAAAACTGGGCACCTTCAAGTAGGACCTCATTGGAAGGGAGGGGAGAGGGAGGCGCGTGGTCCTCCCTGGGAATTTTAAACCCAGAAAGGGAAAGGGTGGGGTGGGGAGGATGGAAAGTTAGGAAACAGACACATGCACCCTTCACTCTGGTCCCTCTGACAATCCTCCAAGTGAGACAGTCTCTTCCAATCCAAAATGACCTAGAAAAGAACATTACCCGAGGGACAGACTTGTCAGGCACCTCCTGTCTGAAGACAGCATCATCCCTTTTATTCTATCCAAATGCCAGGTGACACTCTTATTCTGAGGAACACGGAAGCTGCCCTTTGCCAATACCGTGTCTTTCTTTGGAGATGGGTTTTCTAGCAATTTCTATTTCAAAGTTTTGGCAGTTCCGTCTTCACAAATACCCTCATCACGCTGAATGTTACTCTAATGAAGGTGCCGTGTCCCCTTCTAGGCCCCAACACCGAGGCGTCAGCCTTCTACGGGCCCAGTCTGGCGATTTTGGCACTGTGCCAGAAGAACTCCGAGGCGACCTTGCCGATAGCAGTCCGCTTTGCCAAGACCCTGCTGGCCAACTCCTCTCCCTTCAACGTGGGTGAGTAGGTCACCACCACCTTGAGCTGGGGACACCAGAGACACAGAACTCTGAACGGTACAGCTGGCTGGGAAGTGGGAGGAGAGAGCTTCGGGAGGAGGAGGAGCTGACAACCATCAACTGTAGCTTCCATCAGCGGCAGATGGGAGCCACTTAGTAAAAGTTTGCCAGACATGTGAGTTAAGGAGTACATGAAGGAAGGGAAGGCAGTAACATGTAGCAGCAAGGATGATACTTGAAATGTCTGGCCGCTGCAGAACCTCCACGTGCCCGCAAGTCACAGTTGCTCCCAAATTGAATATTAATGTCTTGCTTCATTCCTACCCTGCACCCCTCTTTAATGATTACTGATGCTTCCACTCTCCATTCTTCTCAATGCTTCTCCTTAATTACTTCTAAATACTCTCTGTTAAACAGCTGTTTTGTGAACCCTAAAGCCACATGTTGCCTTCAAGGAAGCTCTGGGACCACCTTATTTCTTTGTTCTGCGGGGATATGTGCTTGTGAATGGGCACCTTTTCCTCTACAACGCCATGGTTCCCATTTTCTGTCCGCCCTCCTGTGTATAGTGATCCCTTCTCTGTGGGGGCCCCCGTCACAACCCACATTCATGGTCCCTTTTTCTCCTCTGCCACCCTCTATGGAGTAGCATTATGTGCCTCATCAGCAACCTCTTTTGTTTGAGTTTCTATCAGACAAGTAGCTGAACAGCTCCTCTAGTACTCTCCCCGTGGGCCAAGAACAGACCGATCTCCCCGTCTCTGCCTGTTCAGGAAAGGTTGGGCTTCCTTGCCTCTGGGTTTCAATAATAGTATCACCTTGAAGGAAGTTATGCAACTTTCAGGTGGAGATTAGGGTGGGGAGGGGAAGATCAATGAAATCAAAGGTGCCACCTGGTAAGTCTTTCATTGGTTCTGGCCTTGTCATCCCAGAGCTTGTGTATTGCATGTGTATTGCATGCAAGTAATGAAAAAGTTCCTGTGCTGGGCGCTATGGGGGCTGCAAAGTTCCCACCACCCAAGAGTTCACGGGGCACAGTCACAACAAAACCCAGCAGAGAGCACCAAGACTGCAAACCGGGTGTAAACAACAAATGCTGAAGGAGTTCAGAAAAGAGACTGCCCCTGCTGTGCTGAGACGACCAAGAAGCTTCGCTGAAAGTGGCGATGGGGGGGCCTTCGAGAACTAGTGACATCCTGAAAGATAAACACCAACACGAGAGAAGCGGGATTGAACATACTGCCAGTCTACATCAATTAAAAGCATGAGCTGTTGAGTTGCGCACATCTGGGTTCAGGCTCTGGCACTGCTACTTACTGGCTTTGTGACCTTGAGCAGTTACTTTACTTCTCTGAGCCTCCATTGCCTCATCTCTTCAATGGAGATAATTATAGGTCCTATTTCTCAGGTTGTCCTGAGGAGTAAATGAGATCATGTAACCAGGATATAGTAAGGACACAATTAATGTCAGCTGTTCATTCATCGTGATTTTGGTGTCTTCCTTCCCTGTGATTCACAGACACGGGAGCAGTGGCAACTTTGGCTCTGACCTGCATGTACAACAAGATCCCCGTAGGTTCAGAGGAGGCTTACAGAACCCTGTTTGGCCAGGTACTAAAGGATATTGTGGAGAATATCAGCCTAAGGATCAAAAGCAATGGCATCATCGGAGACATCTACAGTACTGGCCTCGCCATGCAGGTAAACACATCCCAGACGCTCCTAGTTGGGTCTGTGCCAATTATCCTGGACTGTAGGACCAAGATTCCAGGCCTCTGCTAACATCTCTGTGAAAGTCCAGCTAGTATGACTGGAGGTATATTCCTTCTAGTACCTGTTCCTCAGTTTATCTACTGGTAAAATGCAGGTGAGTGTTAATTCCTTCCTACCTTATGGGTAAAGTGTGAAATTCTATATTAACTCATTTCTCTTCCTTTTGGAGAAAAATGAAAAGAAAGGAAATCAAGAAATGTATTAGTTTAATATTAATAATGATCAATTTATTAATAATATTTATAGACTTTTGAAACTTTGATGCATAAACAAACAATAAGGATATTATAGCAGGTCCTCAAAAAATATGAAATTTTCTAATTCAGTCTTACCAGCCATGTGTTCTTTTTTTAAGCCCTTCATCCTGATCCAGAAAAGGCAGATTTTTATTCAAAATGATTAGTGAAAATGATCCAAAGTTGACTCGACCTCTCAAAAACACCTCTAGTAAGTGGTAGAGCCAGGTCTGTCTGGTAGCCTCGTTCATGCTCAATCCTATGCTTCCCTAGTGTGTATCCCCAGGCTGGGACTCTATAAGATTCTATAAGATGTTGGATTTGATAGGCCCAAATCCAACACCCTAGTTGATTAGGACAGCATCCTTCATGGAAGGCAGATGCACCGATGAGAGGGGCAAAGATAACCAACTAGAATCAAAAATTAAAAAGCCATCTGTGGCCAAATCCTCTAATCCAAACTAAGGAGTTTGTGTTCCAAAGTCTCAAAATATCCTGTGGAATTAATAGAAAAATTGCACCATAAACTCCCCAGCTCAGAAAGCCCAGGAAAGGGAAAATCATGAAGTTACGATGCCAGCCCTAAACCTAATATACCTCTGGACCTCTATTAGAAAGACATTGTCTCCTGAGGGAAACAATAGAGACTGGTATAGGTATTCCACACAATAAAAATTATACAAGGGCCTAAACAGCCCAGGAATTAGTTCATGTTAAACACAAGAGTAAAAGCAAAGTTCTCACTCCAATGGCATGGTCAGTGAGATTCTGTCACAGATCAAAACCCTGTTTTTTTTCCACGGTTGAATCATACAAGGGCATTCCAAGGGTTTGGGTCTGTAAAGCTTTGTGGAAGAAAAAAGACAGTATGGAAGGGATATAAACTGGTTTGGGGTGGGGAGGTTGTGTGTGTTACTTGCTTAAAATAACCTTGCTTTAACTTAGTACCAGAGAACTGTTTACTTTTGCTAATTTGGTTTGTGAGTTCTGTCTGGTATTTTATCACCTGCTGTGTACATTCCGATAAGCTGTTCCTGGGAATTAAAGCTTTGCCCATCAAGAGGCAAGACTTCATCCATATCTAGATATGAAAGGCCACGTGGCTTTCCTGTTAGTTGGGGTCATTAACCTCTTTCTACCCGCCCTTACCGCCCTTATCTGGAGTTTACCCAGGCAGCCTGAAATCTGAAATCACCAGCTGTCTATTACATAACTTTTTCTAATCTAAAATGTTCTGGCATAGAAAATCAAAGGGCTCTGGAGCTATAACAACTTGGGTTTGAACCCCAGACCAGGCACCCTCTCAGGCAAATATTGAAATTCTCTGAGTTTCATTTTCCCTACAATAGCAAACTTGTAACTAGGTTAAATAAAATGTGATATGCAAAAAAAAAAAAAAAAATCATAGGCACAATGTCATGCTTAATGATTGTTCATGGTTTCTCGCAGCAGAACAGTAGGGCTGTTAAACCTCCCTTTCAGCCTTTGCTCACTGTCTTCCAAAATGTGCATCCCCTTCAAGTGGCCCAGGGACCCTCACCCCTTCCCAAAGGCACTCATGAGGCATTTCCTCTGTTCTAGTACTGTTCTTCTCTCTTTCATCAATATTTCGCTGCTTTCAAGTTTCCTCTGATAGGAACTTAACCTTGAAAAGGGATCTGGCAAACTTCTTGAAAAGTTACTGATGACCTCTAACAGCTTAATGTGTTACTCCTATCTAGAGTGTTGGCATTGGTGATTTTAATCCCAAGGGGCTACATCTCACTTAGGGGAATTTGGGAGATGCATAAGGCAAGTGGACAAGATATTGTTGCTGAGGAGTACCTGAGGCTCCTTTAAACCAAACCGCCTTGTAAAGTGGCCTCTGTCCAGAGCCATGGTTCGCAGTTGCCAAGGTCAACAATGATGGCCATGACTGTTTGGTTCGCAGACCACCGCCCCTAGCAGAGAAAGCCATTTCTGACTCCCCTCTTCTTTCTCCTGTTGCCCATCCCAAGCTTCAGGTGAGTCAGTCATCAGCAATCCCAGCCCATTAACATGCTCTGGTGGCCACAGTCAGCACAACTCTAAAGGGAGAGGTGGTAATGGCAGCATCCACATCACACACTACAAAATGCTTTTGTATGTTGGCCATTCCGGACCTCAAATGATCTCCCCAAGTGTAGGCAGAAATTATGATTTCTATTTTACCCATGAGATATAAAACTCAGAAAAATCATGTGGACTTACTGGTGTATTAATCAAGATTCATTTTGCAAGTAAAAAAACCCAAGTCATTTTTGCTCAAGAAAAAAAAATGGGGATTTGCTATTTCATATACACTGGGAACTCCAGAGCTGGAATGGGTAGTTTCAGGAATAACTAGAAGAAAGGGCTGAAATCACAATATCAGGGGTCGCTGTTTTTCTATTTCTCGGCCCTTGTTTCCTCATTCTCTCCTACTGCTACTTCTTCAAAGTAGCTGAAGAAGATGGTCACTAGCAGCTCAATGTTTACTTACATGATCTCAGTTGAATAACCCCATCAGGAAAAAAAAAGATGTTTCTCTCTCCCAATGTCTGTATGTCAGGGAAGGACTCTGATCAGTGCGTATGTCCACCAATCCCTGTTACCAAGGGGATGGTGCATTATCATCAGCCCAACCCAGGCCACGAGTCCACCCTGTGGCCAGTATTGTGGAGTACTGTGATCTCTGACAAGATCACAAAGTGAGGGAGAAGCCCACCAAAGGCTGTGCATGACAGTGCAAAACATGAAGTCT
Organism: Mirza zaza; assembly: GCA_008750895.1. Lineage (NCBI taxonomy): Eukaryota > Metazoa > Chordata > Mammalia > Primates > Cheirogaleidae > Mirza > Mirza zaza. The sequence continues at coordinate 16,035 of VSMD01033177.1, forward strand.
ATTCTGTTTATGTGGCCAGATTGTCCTAGACTAAAGCTCCCTCTGGAGCATGCTTTGCCCAGCTCTCACCCTCACCCTGCGTGCAAGAATTGTTAGTAAATACGGCAGCCTAATAGTGTTCCCTGGATCTGGTCATTGCACAGATATTTGTTATGTAACTGCTAAGTGATAGACACTGTGCTAAGGGGTGGAGATATAGCACTGAAGAAGACAAACGTATTTCCAAACCTTGTGTAGCTTTGGTTTTGGATTCAAGGTGACTGGGTGATCACAATTAGTGATCAAGTCTGTCTCTTATAAGATGTGTTAGGGCCAACTCTCAGCATCTATGCCTAATCAATCTCTCTCTCTCTCTCTCTCTCTCTCTCTCATCTTGTCCCAGGCTCTCTCTGTAACACCTGAGCAACCTAACAAGGGGTGGAACTGCGAGAAGACTATGGATATAATACTTGATGAGATTAAGCAGGGGAAATTCCACAACCCCATGTCCGTTGCCCAAATCCTCCCTTCACTAAAAGGCAAGACGTACCTAGATGTGCCCCAGGTGTCTTGTAATCCTGGTAAGAACCTTTTAATATTTGCCTCTTCTTATGTTATAAACCAGCAACTTATGCCAGGAATAATATGTTGGTCATTGTTAAGTGACATATAGTCATGTTATATCCATTATTCTCATGTGGGTAGAGCATTCCTGACTTCCAGTCCCCAAGAGTGTATGCTAGGATACAGCCACACCATGAATTCTGCCCTCAGAATTCAGCCCCATGTCTACTTCTTTCATCGTGCATTCATGGGCAAAGCATTTTGTGGGACGCTATTAAAAGGAGAAGGTCCATGATCCTAATGACCAAATCACAGATAGCTTCATTCATTCATTTGACAAATGTACCACCCAACGTTATGCATATCTTATCATATCTGCTCTTTACAAAGTCAGGAGACAGATATATAGACAAATACTACAATATTTGGAAGGAGGATATAAGTATTAAATAGAAATTAAAGCCACATACTGTGCAAAAGCAAAAGAAGAAAAGTAGTGACCTATTGTTGATTTTGTTTGGGAGGCTTAAGAGAAGAAGAGAGTTCACATTTAAGCTGAGTATTAAAGACCTAAATATGAAAACTTGATGCTCACAGCACACCAACAAGATGGGGTGGACACTTGGCATGCTACTTTTTAATTAGAAATATCTTTATTTTATCCAATTACTAATGTAATTCAGAGATATTTCAAATTCAACCTTTGTATAAATATGCATTTAGAAAGTGAGGGTTCCTGTATAAAAATCTTACCACCTGAGAGATAACTAGTGTTTGGTGTGGATTCCTCCAACTCTTCTTTTTAATCAAATACTAAAACAAAGTATTATTTCTCCTACATTATATGAACTTCCTAAGACAAGAAGATATTAATAGGCTTATCATCTATCGCAATTCAGAATCTACAGAGACCAAAATCAAGCAAACTGATCCCAATCATACCAAACACTACCGCATTCACCTAACTCCTTAGGCTGCTTCCCAATAATTTCCCAGATTTAACGAGGTGGCCGTGGAGCCCTTGCCAGGATTCTACACTCATTGTTCAAGTGCTTTATTAAGTTTTATGAAACCTACTATTTTCATGAAATGTTTTCTATGATGAGTTACCAGCAACAGAGATCTTGCGCCCATAATATAAACCCCATAATCCTTGCTCTTGACAGGTCATGAGGTGCTACCAACTCTACCCAGCGATCTTAGCCCTGTCCCCACCTCAGCACGCAACATCACTGTCGTATACACCATAAATAACCAGTTGAGGGGCGTGGAGCTACTCTTCAATGTGACCATCAACGTTAGTGTGAAGAGTGGGTCAGTGCTACTCGTTGTCCTTGAAGAAGCACAGCGCAAAAATCCCGTGTTCAAGTGAGTGTTGCAAGTGGTGTTCACCGTTCTCTCCAGGTCTAACCCGAATTTCGATTCTCTCTCTCTCTGTCCACCTTCATTTTCTTTTTTTCCTTCTGATCATTTAACAGATTTTTATTTGACAGCCTCTTGAGGAGCTTGCAATCTAGTAAATAGGCAAGGCTCTCATGAAGAATTAAATCATACAAGTCAATCTATGATGGAATTTTAGAAACAGAAATTCAGAGAAGGGAAAGTCTATTGTGGATTAGAATAGTCAAAGAAGGCTCTATGGCTTTGGACCACAAAAAAATAGGTACTACTTAGGAAGCTGTGGGGAGGGGGTGTTGTAGGAAGAAGAAATGGGTAAAACAAAGCATTTGCAATGAAGCAAGGAATTGGGGGCCAGCAAATAAGCCAGCTTGACTAAAGGAGAGAATATATGACTGAATTGAGTGAGTGATATATATCTACAAAGGTAGGTTGGGTGATCATGTAAAAAGCTGAAATGCCTGACTAAGGAGACTGGACTTAATATTACAGGGACGCATTGCAAGCTTTTGACTAAGAAAATCCATGTTGTAAAATGTTGCTTGGGTGGTGAGGATAGAAGACAAGGCTGAAATCTAGGGCACAACTACACTACATAGTGAAGCTATGAAGTGATGAGGACCTTACCTAGGGTAAATGGACTCACATCAAGGAAGCCTCCCCAGGGCTCTGTGAGTGACCAGATGTGGAGGTCAAGAGAAAGAAGCTTCAGAACTATTCACGGGAGTGCTGAGAAGAAAGAACACCTTTCAAAAAAAGAAATTTAATTCCTTACCTTACACATGTTTAATGATGGGTCTTCAAAAGAGAACTATCAGCAGGCTTGGGGAGGTATAAAAGAAGTTCTAGGAAAAGACATCAAGACAGGCAAAAATATTGGACAGTCATCTGAAAGAGGTGATGGCTGAAGTCAAGGAGCTGTGCAATAGGTGGCAGACACATGCACCTAATAAAACCACAGGACAGATCCAATTATCTCCACTTTACAGACAGACCCTTTATGCCCAAAGAAGCTAAGTAACATTCCTAAGACCACATAATGTGTAACCAATAGAGTTGAAAGCTGAACCCAAGTTGGACTGAGTCTGATGCTTATGTTCTTTCCATGCCACTGTCAGGGAAGAGCAGGATACAAAAATAAATCACAGAGGAGAAAATTAAACTTTGAGGAATTTTTGTAGTTTGCAAAAAGAGAAAGTGGTAAGGAAATATGGAGAAGTCTAAGCTACAGCAGTAAAGAAATGCCAAGTCATGGAAAGGAAAAGAGGAGATACTTTCAAGGAAAAGAAGACATGATCCAAATTTTGCAGAGAGATGTCAAGGAGGAATACTGAAAAAAGCCAAGGAATTGACCACTGAGTGATACTACATAGAGATTTACTCCATGAGGCTCTGTTGAGCACATTGTATCTGCTGCCTACTGCCTGGCACCATAACTTACCTAACTTGTGGAGGCAGGTCAAGATAAAAGCTGCATTTCAACCCCTCTGAATATATTATACTGTACTTCTCTGAGCTTAGCTTTAATTGTGCCTGGTTTTTCTTTTTCTGGTTGTAAATGCAATAAATACACATAGCATAAATTTTGACAGAAAAAGCATAAAGAAGAAAACAAAAATCATCTACAGTCCTTCCACAATATAACCACTGCTAATATTTTTTATAATTTTATAGATGTGTTTTTTCTGTGCATATTACAAATAGTTGTGAACTATCAACTACATGAGACAGATATTTCATGTAAACTTTGTATCCCATGATTTCGCTGAACATTATTATGTATTTTCCCATGTTACTGAAAATTGTTGAAAAATATAATTTTCATAACTTCCAAATAGTCAATCTTGGATATTCATTCCATTACTCATCTAATTATTTGCCCATTATTGGACATTTACATTTTTTAATTTGTTTGATAGGTGTTTTAAAAATCCATTCATTTTAATATCATTTAATTCCAAGTGAATTAATTTCATATTCATTAGTCATTTTCATTTTCTCTTTTGAGTATGATTTTATCTTATCTTTAAAGCATTTAGGATGTCTCTGTCCCCTATATCTTACTCCGTTATTGCCTGACCTAAAGTGAAGTAGTAATCATACATGATTTTTTTCTTAGATTTGAAACTACAATGACATCTTGGGGCCTTATTATCTCTTCTATCAACAATATTGCCGAGAATATTAATCACAAGACATACTGGGAGTTCCTTAGTGGCACAACACCTCTGAATGAAGGTGAGAGAAGAAAAGGAATGGGCACTTTCATAGTTTGAAGGCTATATTCCTTAATTCTTTTATTTAATTCATTCCTTCATTTAATTGGTAAATAACTATGAAATTCCATATGTATATACAGTAGTTGTATATAAAATAATTACATATATATCTATATGCATATATTATGTGAGTATACATACAGCCATTAAATAGATCAATTCTGTACGTATTAGTGACTCCCTTTTTACCAAGAAGGAAAGTGTTACAGACATGAAAGGGACTAGTACAAAGCATAGATTTAGCATGTTACAGCAGAAAATCAAACTCAGGTTTCCAAACTCTAGGACAAGTGTGCTTTCTATAATAGCTTTGCTCAAGATTCATTCTTCTTTTTTTTTTTTGAGAAAGAATCTCACTTGCCCAGGCTACAGTGAGTGCTGTTGCATCAGCCTAGCTCACAGCAACCCCAATCTCCTGGGCTCAAGCAATCCTACTGCCTCAGCCTCCCGAGTATCTGGGACTACAGGCCTATGCCACCATGCCTGGCTAATTTTTTGTATATATATTTTTAGTTGGTCAATTAATTTCCTTCTAATTTTAGTAGAGATGGTGTCTCGCTCAGGTTGGTTTCGAACTTCTGACCTAGAGCAATCCACCTGCCTCGGCCTCCCAGAGTGCTAGGATTACGGGCGTGAGCCAAAGATTCATTCTTAGTCTTCTTTTTGCTACAATGGTTTTTAAAAAATCTCCAAAAAGAGAAATGTCTGTGTGTGCATGTTTGTGTGGAGAAAGCAAGAAGAATAAGACTTCAGCAAAACCTTAATATTTGTTAAAGTTTTTGCACAAATATTAAAATATTCTCCAACTTAAAGAGCACTGGTACATGGTTTTGTCTAAGCATGATGTCACCTAGTTAACCTGAGTTTAAGTGTCACCATGTAGAGACATGTAAAGCCAAAGTCACAGTAGAGGAAAGGTCATGGTTTGATAAAGATGCTCCATTATCCAATATTACAATGGGAGAGATGTTTTTCTTAGAGTCTATCTGTATTCAAGAAAATCTGGCCAGTCAGAATTTGTGGAATTGCAGCAAAACATATAACAAAAGATCTTGGAGTCACACAGAGCTTGGTTAGAATCTCCTTCTCTTATTTTCTCCTTCTCTTATTATCTGCATGAGATAAGTAATAAATCTTCTCTGAGCTACAGTTTCCACAGCTATAAAATGAAAATAGTAATAACCACTTCATGGTTCTTATGAGGATTAGAAATAATGTGCTTAAAATGATTAAATAGAGTCCCTTTTGTATGTCATGTGTTCAAAAAAGGTTGTCATCGTTGTTACTATTAGTTTTCCAACCACCTTCATCTCAAGAAATGGCCCCAGGAACTTAAATCAGGCTCATTTTCATGTCTGACAATTACTTTTATTCCCTGGTAGAAAGAATAGTGAAGAGAAAGGCCTCTGAAATCCCAAAAGATTGAGGCCTGGAATTGTCATTCTTTCTGTTGCTTGTACTCAAAAGATTGTAGATATTGTCATCATCTATGTTTCCTGTCCTGAAAGATAAGAAGTCTCAATACGCTACCATATTTTATTTCTTACATATCTTCAAAAATGAACATGAGGTCCTCCAATGAATGTTCTAATTTTGGCTTAAAGAAGTCATTTTAACAATAACCATCACTTATTGCACAATTACTATGTGTCAGGTACTATATTAGGCACCCAACAGTCATTATTTCTAATTCTGAAAATAACTCTTCAGAATAAATATTATTAACAAAATTTTAAATATGAGGAAAAAGAAACATTTAAGGGGTTTACCCAAAGGCACGGTCCACAAAATGGCAACCTAGAGACTGGAAACGAGAACTCCTTAAATCCCAGTTCCATGTTCTTTCCATACTAATCAAATTGCCCGTTTCTCTCTGGGATGATTTTACTCCTTTAACAAATTTAATGGGCTGATACTTGGAGGATGGGGTGTGGAGGCGGTTACATGTAGCTCAGTCACCTCATGTTACTCTGCTTGTTTCCAGGGGTTGCCGACTACATACCCTTTGACCACGAGCATATCACAGCTAACTTCACACAGTACTAAGGAGGAGGTGGGTTCAGCCTCCATTGGACATCTCCAAAAGGATGGGTGGAATTTTTTCCACTTCATTTCAAATCTATGCAAAAAGGTGAATATTTACGATGCCACCATATTCCTGGTCAAAACATGGAAAACTACTATGTAGAATAAAGATGCAAAGTTCGCTGGAATCTCAACCTCTGTGACCCATGAAAATAAAAGTTCTAGCTTCTCAATGTAATGACTGCCAGTCATCATTTAAACCTAAGAAGAGGGGAATAGGAAAAGTCCAGCTGACATTTTTGTAGATTATTTTTGGAGATTTAATCTTCTTGATTAAACAACACATTCCCTAATTCTACAAATGAAATAATATATTTTTTAAATCTTTTATATTTTTCTTATACCAAGTACTCTTTTTCAAATCACCTAATGTAAACATACATACATATGTACATATATATATACGCACACACAGACACATGAAATGACCACATGTCTTTCATACGAAACTTTCAGAGAGTTCAGAACTAGCTAAATATTATATCATAACTCTTCCCTTTCATTTCTGATGTTTGTTCTGGGTAAAATCAAAGTAAAATATATTTTATATAATTTATATATGGAATATGTAAATATAATCTATATTCAATATATATTTTATTTGATAGATATAGGCCTTTGAAAAAATTTAAGCTTTCAAAGACAATCATACCTCTAATCTTGGCTGGTAGGAGTCAACACCAGTTGACAAACCTTCTACAGAAGGATATGAAAATTAGTACAACCCCTGTGGAAAGTAATCTGGAGATACCCCAAAAAGCTAAAAATAGAAATACCATTTGATCCAGCAATCCCACTACTAGGCATCTACCCAAAGGGAAAAAAAAAAATGTTCTATCATAAAGTCATCTGCACTAGAATGTTTATAGCAGCATAATTCACAATTACAAAGATGTGGAAACAACCAAGTGCCCATCAATACATGAGTGGATTAATAAAATGTGGTATATGTATACCATGGAATACTACTCAACTACAAAAAACAATGGTGATCTAGCACCACTTATATTATCCTGGATAGAGATTGAGCCCATCCTTCATGGAAAAACATGCACGACATGTACTCACCATCAAATTGATACTAACTGACCAACACTAAGGTGTTCACATGGTAGTAATACCCACTGGGTTCCAGTTGAGGGGCTGGAGGGAGTAAATTCACAACTAGTGGAAGTGGAATGCACCGTATGGGGGAGGGACATGTTTGTAGACATGGCTTGGGAGGGACAAACAGCATTACATGTAACCAAATTGTTTGTACTCCCATAATATCCTGAATAAAAATTAAATAAAATAAACTCCTTGTCAGAGAATTCCAAAAAACAAAAAGAAAAAGAAAACCATTCATTATGGTGGACCCATTCATAGAAATACCATAGATATAATCTGTGAATGCCAAGACAAAAACCAAAAGCACTAGTTGGCATTGTTCTCTCTTTTTGGTCAAACAATTAAGGAATTGATCCATTCTTTGTGCCTGTTAACTTGATAGATGGGAACAGCTAGAAATTGCTCGCTTGTTAAATTTTAGGAACTCCTCAAGTTGAGATCGAATCTAATTTACCTTTTAAGCTCTGAAATATGTGTAGATATTAATTTTGCTCATGGCAGGAAGGTAGATGCTCCAGAGAGGCTTATTAAATGGATGAACACTTGCATGAAAATCCAGCTCCATGCAAAGATCTTAACATTTCTGTGACCCACATCCACCATTATTATCTACAAAATAGGATTCTAATTAAAAAATCTATGTGCATATCAAAGTCCTTTGTAAACAGTAAATCACTCTGATATGTTAATTATTAATATTGTATTAAAGAGCAATTGTTTTGTGTTCTGGAAAACCTATAGTATTGTTGTCCTCTTAGAAATGCTCTAAATCATATAGAAGTTAAATTGATGAGTAAGTTAATATTAACGAGTCTGTTAGTTCTATGAGCTTCCCGGAATGAGGAAATTCCACGGTGATTTACTACATTATGACATCATTATTAGAAACTGATAAGCAAAAACCTAATCTGTTTATTCAAATGAGACAGCATGCATGCTCACACATGCATGCACATATACATACACACATATATATACACCCGTGTGTGTATATATGTGTATGTGTGTGTGTTTGTGCCATTTACGTCAACATCCATACCTGGGACTATTCTACAGGTTTTTATCTTTTGATTTTAAAACAAGAAATATTAAAAATTGAGGTGGTAATACTTTTTATACAAATGCCAAAATTGTAAATCCCAGTGGATGTAGGCCTGGATAGTGCAGAAATTATGCTTCATACTTAGAAAACATTGAATCTCATACATCATTAGGCATTCCAATCACCCATGGAGCTAGTTTACAATAAAAATCCCAGAACCCCACCTTCAGACCTTCTGACTTAAGAGGTCAGATTTTTACATTTTTTTAATGAGGGTTTCAGGAGACTCTGAGGCAGGTGGTCTAAAGACCAACTTTGGGGAGATTTTAGAAACCCACTGAGAAAAGGTAAGAATACTAGGTTCTTATCCATACTTTGCATCATACAGTGGGCCCTCCATATCCACCAGTCAGTCCTGCATCCACCAATTCAACCAAGTGTGGACCAATAATATTCAGGAAAAAACAAACAAACAATAAAAAACCATACAAATTTCAAAAACATACAATATAACAACTATATACATAGCATTTACATTGCATTAGGTATTATAAGTAATCTAGAGATGGTTTAAAGTATGTGGGAGGACATACATAGGTTGTATGCAAATAATACACCATTTTATAAAAGAGACTAGAGCATCCACAGTTGTTGGTGTCCACAGGGGTCCTGGAACCATACACTTGCATTTCCCTAATGGTTAGTATGCTGAGCATTTTTTAATGTACCTGTTAGCCCTTTGTATGTCTTGTATGTCTTTTGAGAAATGTCTGTTTAGGTCCTTTGCCTATTTTTTAATTTCTGTTTTCTAACTGTCAGGGAGTCAACCCCCTTTCCCAAGTGTCAGATTCTGGATTACTCTTTTGTGCTTCCTTGTCTCCTCCACCCAGAGTGGGTATCCAAATGTGCTTAGACATTTAAAAAATCTCAAATTGAATATTATGTACCGTTGTCTGGGTGAAAAAATAAAGTGGCAGTCAAATCACTCTTTGGTTGGTCTCTAAGTCTTTCTGTACCCTAAAACTTCTGCATCCTTGTTTATTTCAAAAGACCTAAAAAACGTAATCTAAAGAGTCAATGCAATGTCTATCAAAAGAGAGAGAGAGAGAGAGATTCTTCATTTTTCACAGAAATAGGAAAAAAAATCCTGAAGTTCGTATGCAACCACAAAAGACCCCAAATAGCAAAAACAATATTGGGATAGAAATGATTAGCTGTAATAAAATCCATTAATTCTTTTGATGCTGATTCAGTATGCAGATAATCAAGTGCATGAAATTGTAAACAGATTTCTCCCAGTAGCTTTGTAAGCGTTCCAGGTTTTATTTGTTGCTATTTGTGAAATTAATCCATGGCAAAAGGCCACACGGATTTACTATGATTTAAGTACAACAGACATGAGTCTCAATTTGCTAATCACCTTTGTGTCTTAGAAGCTTGAAAAAATATTCTCTCATTCTAATTATTAGAAAGCTTCAGGCCCATAAAAATGATTTACTCAACATTCTCCTAGAATAATTATATAATATTTCATTTTAACTTGATATCAACTTATGACTGTCCATTCAATGGGATCCCAAGAATCACACAGACTGTGCTTAAATCCTGACTATACCGTTTCCCTGTTGTGTGCAGCAAGTTAAATCATTTCACCCTTAGGATGGAATCTGCAAAGTAAGTATAATACAACTTATCTAATGGATTTGTTGGAAGGAGTTAAGTACAATGAAGCACTCAGTATCTGGCTCACTACAAGCGCTCGGTTAATTTTAAACCAGTGACAAATCAATGGTATTTTCCTAATGCCTCTGAGGGGCCTCCTAGAAAATAAAAAGGCTTAATGCAGTGAATAGGAAGGGACCAACTTGCTACACGAACTGCAAGCTTTAACAATTGTATTCCGCAGAGAAAATTCCGGCCCTGCCGCCCTAGTCTAAGGGGAATCCAGGGACTGGAAAGAGAACCCTAGAAGGCCAACAGAGCGCCTGGGCATGGATGAGCGCATCGAGTACTTGACCCTCCGACACCAGCTCCGGAACCCAAGCTCCGAGGCGCCAGTTTCTTCCGTTTCCGTCGAGCCTCTCTGTGAAGTGGACCAGCGAGAGCACTACTTCCGGTCCGAGTGAACAGTGTTTGGAGCCAATTCTCGCGAGACTTTAGAGCGTCTCTCCCTATCCGGCGGAAAGCGACCAATGTCGGCGTTGTAGGGATCGTGGTGCGGCCAGACGCGCGCGACTATGTGGAAGCTGCTGGCTCGCGCCAGAGCGCCGCTCCTGCGGGTGCCCTTGTCAGGTCAGAAGTCCCTTTTGGTCCCTATAGAAGACTTTCCCCCTTTCCTCCCCACCCGCCAATGCTATGTCTCCTAAGCCCAGAGGCGGCTGTGCATCTGCTTGCCGAAGCACTGGTTAGGGGCTGCATTACCCTGCCGCCCCTCCACCGTAGGGATTCGTGCAAAAGGGTCACGTCCGCGGGGTGAGGGTGGGGGGGAGAGGTCGCCGCCGCCCCTGGACCTGGACTGGCCTCTTTGGGGGCCTGTGCTTGGGAGTCCATTTAGCGGGACCTGCGTCGCGCACCTCATAAAACACCTCCGTCAGGTGTTTGGCTCAGGTTGTACCGGGCCCGGGTTTAACTTGGTTTGTCTTTGTAGATTCTTGGGCAACCCTGCCCGCCAGCGCTGGGATAAAGACGCTGCTCCCAGTGCCAACTTACGAAGGTGAGAGCTTACCTTTTTTCTATTTGTAAGTCTTCTTCCTGATGGAACTTAGCAGAGAGCGGGAGAAGTCATAGGAGTGTTCATGGGCTTCATATTTCCATTCACTCTTTCAGTAAATATGTATAGAGGACCTACTGTATTGCCAAGCAGTGTTCTGAGCACTAGAGATAAACCAAAGAACAAAATAGGTCCCTGCTTTTGTGGAGCAAATGTCTAATGGGATAGCTCCCCTAAGGCTTTTCACTGGTTATGGCCCATGGTCCACTCAGCCAGGGCTAATTGGCCTCAAATCTGGACTTACTGTGTTCTCTCCAAATAAGGTTACATCTATGCAGTCATTTAACAATATTATTGAAAAGAATTAATTGGTTAAATATAGATTGAAGATAAGGCACAATCTTGTAAATCTAATCATTTTTAAAATATATTGGAAACATCAAAAAATGAATGGGGTCTGTACATCTGAGGGTCTTCTGCACGTAATTGTTAAACTACTATATTTTCTGGAAGTACATTTTGACTTGTAGGTGAGAGAAAGCATTATAAGTTTCTTTATAGCTGCATATAAAAGCTAGTGGGAGGGCAGTAACTCTGATCGTGATAGTAATAATTTGATATTTCCATTAATATTACTAATTTGATATTTCCTTGAAGTCACCTGTTTTATATTTGTCTCCATCATAAAGCCATGCTTGTTACTATTCCTAACTGTCTAGTAAAGATCATATGGATGTCCCGTCTGGCCTGAAGTGGTGCTCACCCACCCTCACCCGGCTCTTGCACATTGTAGGTTCTGTGCAGATCTCAGTATGAAAAGCCTCTGCATATGTATTTTTTAAAAAGCATTGATCAAAGGATTCCTAGGTTGTAAGTTTCTCAACAAGAATGTGGCAGAGCTGGAGAATTTAGTTTCATGTACATGTATTTTTCCCACTACCCCCATTAACATCCAGAGAGTCAATAATGTAATTTTTTTTAAGTATCATGCTGTCTACCTTTGCTGTTTAAGTGGATGGCACCCTAGACCAAATCATAAAATGTTTCTAGGCCTCAGGTTCCTCTTCTATAAAATGGACATTAAAAATATTATTTACCTAATGTTCTGTTTCTTGACCTGGGTGATAAGTGATGTGTGTTCATGTGTTCACTTTCTGATAATTCACTGAGCTGTATATTTGTTTTATTTGACCCTTTGACTTATGTGTGTTAAACTTTAAAAAGTTGAAAATTTTTAAAAAGGAAGCCCTAAAAAAATACCAAGGCTATCAAGTTGTTTTAAAGATTAAATAAAATAATGATTTCCAAATAGTCCCTGTTTATAGTATTAAGCACAAAATCAGTGATTAACAAATGCATTTTGATTCAAAGGTTAAAACTTGGCTATCCAGCACCTAAGTGGACACATAGGTACTACAGTAATAGGGTATTGGGCAGGGGGGAGGGGGGGGCGAGTATATACATACATAATGAGTGAGATGTGCACCATCTGGGGGATGGTCATGCTGGAAACTCAGACTTGTGGGGGGAGGGGGGAAAGGGCATTTATTGAAACCTTAAAATTTGTACCCCCATAATATGCTGAAATAAAAAAAAATAAATAAAAATAAAAAAAAACTTGGCTATCTTCAAAGGTTTAGAAACATTGTCATAGCCAGAAAAATTCCAGTGTCACTAAAAGCATCCACAATAAAAATGTAATATACCTTTGGAATATTGTTCAGTGGTAACTTTAATAATTTCATTTCATTGTTATAAAATCTTTCTAGGAAGAAAATGGATCCTTTGAGATGTGTTGCTTTACTTATTCTTGATTGTCTGTGCTCCTTTTAGATGTTTCTATTCCTGAAAGGCCCAAGCTGAAATTTGTTGAAAGGGTACCACTTGTGCCAAAAGTAAGAAAAGAACCTAAAAATTTGCGTGACATACGGGGACCTTCCACTGAAGCTACTGAGTTCACAGAAGGCAATTTTGCAATCCTGGTGAGTTTAGCATCAAGCAGCTATAGGCCAGGGTTAACAAATCTCATACTCTTTGAATTAATTCTAGTCCCCACCTCTATAGTTTTTCTTAGAATTGCCAGAAGTTGCTCTTTAAACTGATGTGCACCAGGGTTGGTGGCTCACACCTGTAATCCTAGCACTTTGGGAGGCCAAGGTGGGAGGATCGCTTGAGGTCAAGAGTTCAAGACCAGCCTGAGCAACATAGCGAGACCCCAATCTCTACAAAAGGTAGAAAAATTAGACAGGTGTGGCGGTGCATGCCTGTAGTCCCAGCTACTCTGGAGGCTGAGGCAGGAGGATCTCTTAAGCCCAGTAGTTGGAGGTTGCAGTGAGCTATGATGATGCCACTGCACTTTAGCCAGGGCAACAGAGTGAGACTCTGTCTTAAAAAATAAACAAACAAACTAATGGGCAGAGGGGATACTGGGTACCCAATAAATGTTTGAGTTATATATCTTTTTTTTTTTTTTTAAGTAGAGTAAAAATAATGTAAACGCAGGAGAAAGAAGAGGCTACATAATTTGCCCCATACTCAAACCCTAAGATCTTTTCAAGCCTCTGGTAAAAATAAAACTATCCATGACTTAGGAGTTGGGCCAGTGGTTTCCTTACTTGTTGGGTAGCTTCCATGAAGACTTACTGTCAGTAGCTACATAAGCAGGTGTGCACTATGATTTATTTCCCATCAGGCAGCCAGGGTGTTGTTTTAAAGTACTCCTCCCACAGCCTGCATGATCAGCCCCTGCCGACCTCACAGGACCTATGCCTACTCTCCCCTTCCTCACTCTATGCTGGCCACACTAGCTTCTACTCATCAGTCCTCTGCTGTGTCAGGGCCTCCACATAAACCATTCCTCTGTCTTGACCACTCTCCTGTTAGCTAGTTCTTATTCTGGCCTCAGCTTTAAATGTCACCTCAAAGAGGCCTTCCCTGGCTCTCCATTGAAGTGGGTCCACCCCCACTCCCCTTTATTACTGTACCCTAGACTTTTCCTCCATGGTACTTACTAGAACTTATATTTTTACTTTCAAGTGTATCAGTGAAGCCACAGTTACTATAAAAGAAGAGACCTAATAATAGAGCCCATAAAGGATATCTAAGTTCCCACGTGTTTCTAATTCTCCATTCACTTTCAGGCACTCGGTGGTGGTTACCTCCGTTGGGGCCATTTTGAAATGATGCGCCTGACAATCAACCGCTCTCTGGATCCCAAGAACATGTTTGCCATATGGCGAGTGCCAGCCCCCTTCAAGCCCATCACCCGCAAGAGTGTCGGGCAGCGCATGGGGGGAGGCAAAGGTGCCATTGATCACTACGTCACACCTGTGAAGGCTGGCCGCCTTGTAGTAGAGGTGGGTGGCCGTTGTGAATTCAAAGAGGTACAAAGTTTCCTTAACCAGGTTGCCCACAAGTTGCCCTTCCCAGCAAAGGCCGTGAGCCGAGAGACACTAGAGAAGATGCGGAAAGATCAAGAGGAACGAGAACGAAACAACCAAAATCCCTGGACCTTCGAGCGCATAGCCACTGCCAACATGCTGGGGATACGGAAAGTACTGAGCCCGTATGACTTGACCCAGAAGGGGCGATACTGGGGCAAGTTCTACATCCCTGAGCGTGTATAGGGAGTGTAAAAAATAAAGTGTATGTAGGCTATTGAAAGAATCTGCATTTGTATTCCTCTCTGCTACCCTGAAAATCTTTGGGTAGTTCTTATGTCACCCATCACTAAGGAGCAGCATATGAGTAGGAAAAAAACAGTACATTAAATAACTTTTGAGCATCGCCTCAGGATATAACTTCTCACCGGTTATTCTTAATCCCTTAGACGATTAAGAAATAGGCCTGGATGACCGTTAAGAGCTCTTGGTTCTCCTGGGCTGCAAGATGGACATCTTCAGGACTGAAGCAAAGGTGTGCGTTCCCCACCTACGGTGCAAGTCTGACTTAACGTCTGTAATGCCTCTTAATGTGTACACCCTTCAGGAGCCAGTTGCTATGACATTTTACTAGTTACACATTTTAAGAACAACAAAAAAATGACATGAGTACATAGGTTCATTGATTCAACAGGTATTTATTGATGCCCAGCTACCCATCTTCTCTCCACCCTGGAAGGGGGCATGTTGGACAGTATGGCAAGGAATATACCTTTGCCTTTTAGCAGAAGGAACTGATAAAAGTTAAAACTTGGTGGCCCTTTCTAGGTCTGAAATTCTCTGAATCAGAGAGAGTGTTTGGTTCTACTTTTGTGTCCCTGCAGAATCTAGTACAGTGCCACGTGCCACACAGCACGCAGATCCCTGCTGCCACATTGAATGAGGGCTCCAACTCAAATCCCCACGGCTTCAGCTCCCTGATTGCCTTTAGTGAGATTAGTCTGTTTTTCAGAGCTGTCGTCTTCTAGCCCCTATTCAAACTAAAGGAAACACAAATTGATAGAAATATTCAACCATCTGATTTTGAAAGTGGGTAGAAAATAGCACACTGACCAAAATGTCATTTTTTATCCCACTTTCTTAGTACGGTATCCAGCAAAGAAATAAAAACTTGGTTTACTTTCAAAAGTACAAACTTGGCCGGGTGCGGTGGCTCAAGCCTGTAATCCTAGCTCTCTGGGAGGCCGAGGTGGGCGGATCGTTTGAGCTCAGGAGTTCGAGACCAGCCTGAGCAAGAGCGAGACCCCATCTCTACTATAAATAGAAAGAAATTAATTGGCCAACTAATATGTATAGAAAAATTAGCCGGGCATGGTGGCACATGCCTGTAGTCCCAGCTACTTGGGAGGCTGAGGCAGCAGGATTGCTTGAGCCCAGGAGTTTGAGGTTGCTGTGAGCTAGGCTGACGCCATGGCACTCACTCTAGCCTGGGCAATAAAGTGAGACTCTGTCTCAAAAAAAAAATAAATAAAATAAAAAAGTACAAACTTAATAGTTGTGTGGTCCTCAAAAGTTGTATGCTATGATTGTTAATGTATTTTTAGTGAACTTCTTGTTATTAATCACTAAATAAATTACTTGCATTAGGACTCATCCACATAATTTTAAAGCTGAACACAACTGAACCTTGAATCGGGACTGTTTAGAACAGTTTCTCGCACATACATTGCTGGCCAACTGTTTCAGCTAGCAACACAAATCAGGGGAGCAGTGAAGTAAGTGATGGCCTCGCTCCACCTTTCTCACCTAATATCTTCATCAGTCCTTTGTTAGGGTTCACAGCATTCTACCGACTTCGGAGTTCAATTATAGCATAAACCTCTTTCTTTTGGTGTCTATATATAGTTACTGAACCACAATCCTGGGAGCAGCCATCTCCACAGAGTGAGAGACTATTGGTAAGACAGAACCACCTACAGAAAAAGCCCTGTATGTTGTGGTAACGGGGACCTGATGTAGCATTTTTGCAAAAGTGCATCAGCCCATTCCCAAGCAACTTTACACAGCCTCTCATAGTAACAAACCATGTTCTCATTGATGCCTTAAAGAGCTTAGGAGTCAAA
>VSMD01033188.1:0-27323 GCA_008750895.1 Mirza zaza
AGCCCCGATCCCAACCCTAGGCTGAGCCCCGATCCCAACCCTTGGCTGAGCCCCGATCCCAACCCTAGGCTGAGCCCTGATCCCAACCCTAGGCTGAGCCCTGATCCCAAACCTTGGCTGAGACCCGATCCCAACCCTTGCCTGAGCCCCGATCCCAACCCTAGGCCGAGCCCCGATCCCAACCCTTGGCTGAGCCCCGATCCCAACCCTAGGCTGAGCCCCGATCCCAACCCTAGGCTGAGCCCCGATCCCAACCCTAGGCTGAGCCCTGATCCCAACCCTAGGCTGAGCCCTGATCCCAACCCTAGGCTGAGCCCTAACCCCAGTCCCTCCTGCCCACAGTGCTCACCCTGGCCTGACATCTCTCAGTTTCACTTGTGTACGCCAGCAGCCCCTCCTCCTCCCTGTATGGTGGAGGGTCTGTATGGTGGCCGTGTGTGGTGAACTCATGGTAGCCTTGCCCTCCCCAGCCCCCCTGACAGTAGGCATGGCCATGTGACTTGCTTTGGCCCATGAAACATGAGCAGAAACGAGGCATGGCGCTTCCGGGTGGAAGTCCTCATGTGGTGGTGTGTGATTCTCCACTTCCTGCCCCCCATCCCGCCACCTAACCGGTGATGTCCCATAAGCTGGCTGCTCTCTCCGCCTGGTATGCTGAGGGGACCGATGTGGGGTACACCCCCCCCCGCCCCCCTGCCCACACTGGCCGTGCAGCATGGGCAGGACGTCAGCCTTTGTCGGGTTGCTTTAAGGGACTGAGATTCGAGGCCGGACACAGTGGCTCATGCCTCTAGTCCCAGCACTTTTGGAGGCAGAAGCAGGAGGATCACTTGAGGCCAGGAGTTCGAGGCTGCAGTGAGGTATGATCGTGCCACTGCACTCCAGCCTGGGTGACAGAACAAGACCCTATCTCTAAAAAATAATAATAATTTTTAAAAAGGGACTGAGATTTGGGTGCTGCTTGTTACTGCAGCATCACCTGACAGATACAGCCAGAAACCTCTTTTCCTCCAAAGGCAGCCGCTCTGGCTCCAGCCGTTCCTAGTCACCGCGGTTTTGCCCTACAGACGGGCCCCAGGGGCCAGAAGCCAGAGGGAAGATAGGCAGAAATCAGTCGACATGTCAGAAAAGGCCAGGCACACTATAGGCGCTCAATAAAGGCTCACTGAACTGCGAAACATGCATTTTCCCCACTACTTCTGCCTCAGTCTTTAAAACAATCTCCTCATCCCGATAGGGTGGGATGCCGGCTCCGGGACCTTGGACAACAGCAGCCAAGCCCGGGAGGCTGTTCTGGAATCAGATCCCGACTCCACGAGCAGCAGTGTGGGCTTGGCACAGTCTCTGCACTCTTGGTGCCTCAACGTACCCCGTCTGTGGGACGGGGAGAGAAATCCACGCCTCTGTGTGTCTCACTTCCCGGCTTTTCCAGAGATCTGGCTGGTCACCCCTCAAACGCCAGCCTGCTGGTCCCGTCCGCTGCCATTTATGTATTTCTCCATTCAGCCTGTCCATATGCGTTGTCACCATTGTCACGATTCTCACCCCGGTGCTAACGTTCACTGAGCACTTACTACGTACCAGGCCCGACGCCTGCACCATCTTCTCACCATCTTTTCCACCTTCGTGATAACCCTCTGAGGCCAGTTCTCATTCTCCCATCGCTCCACCAGCTCATCTGTGGACTCGTTACCCATCGAATGACTTCATCTCTCCCTCCCTCCCTTCCCTCCCGCCTTCCTTCCCTCATTTATTCGGGAGAAGTCTAGCACGGGGTCAGGAGCAGGGGCTCTGGATCCTGGCTGTCTAGATTCAAATCCTGGCTCCGTCCTTACTGACCGTATGACAGTGGGTGAGTTAATTCATCTTTCTGCCTTGGTTTGTCCATCTGTAAAATGGGAACAGTAATAGTCCTTTCCTTCAAAGTTGGCGCAAAGATGAACGAATAGATGAAAATGCTTAGACTAGCGCTTAGCACAGAGTGAGCGGTTTGTAAGTGCTGGCCACAGTTACTCACAGAGCCAATGATTCAGCCCACGTACCAAGCTCTTCCCTGTGCCGGCCACCAGGGCTTCAGTGATGGGCAAGACACAGGAAAGTAAATAATGACAGTGTACCCTGGGACAGTCACCGTGTACAGGGCACTCTACACTCATGGTTTCAGTCCTCTCAGAGGCCCCACAAGATGGGCACTTTTGTTAGGACCGTTTTGCAAATGAGCAAACTGAAGCCCAGAGAGGTTATGTGACTTGTCGGAGGACACACAGCTCATAGGTGGTGAGGCCTAGATTGGAACCTGAGTGGTCTGGCTCCTGAGCATGTGCGCCTCACCACGAGGCAGCCCGGCCACCTTGTCGTCCCAGGCATCTGAGAGGAGCAGTGCTCTGCCAGGCGGCGTGCAAAGGGCTCTGCATGGGCGGCTGAGCTCCGCCCGGGCCAGGGTGGGGGTGAGGCCACCGAGCTGGACCATCCAAGGGAATCTTTGGAGTTGCCCCATAAACCACCAGCCCCCGGGCTGCCCCCTGCCCTCCACCCAACCCCAGAAATACCTGCTTTCCCTCTGGGGCCTTTGCCCTCTCCCAGTCCCCCAGGGAGGCTCTGAACACACACGCCACAGTGGCAGAGGCTGTGAGGACCCCCTCCCCACCCCGCCCCCACCCGTGCCGCAGGGAGCCCCCAGCTGCCCAGGGCTGGACGCGAAGCCGACGCCGGGCCATGTCGCCAACACACGCTGGCCCCGGGCTCCAAGGCGGGCACCTGTCTCCCATCTCAGCTTTTGTGTCCGGGCCATGTAGCATTTATTATTAATGGTAATAATAATTATAGTTGCTTATCGATCTTCCCCAGTGCACCTGACACTCTCCCCAGCTCTGAACTCGGGTCACTGCCCAGCAAGCTCACACGTCTCTGCGCCATGCAATGCACTGCGCATCGCCAGGGCTCGACAGACAGCCGGCAACGTGACCGGGTCCACACCTATGGTCCCGACCTGCCGCGTCCGGGCACACACGCTTGTCCGGCACGTGGCTGACCGGACAGCCCCGCCCCCCGCCCCCCGGCTCCACGGCGCTTGCTGCATGCGTGACTTTTGCAGCATCTGCAATGGACAAAAAGATGTGCTCTCCTGGAAAATAAGAGAAACGAAAGGAAGACTCTGTCCTGGGCAGGGATTGTTCAGGACAGCGCCTGTCAACCCTCAGCATTCCTCTCCGGGACATTCGTGTAAAAATGCAGATTCTGATTCAGCCGCTCCGGGGCCCGGGACTCTGCATTCCTAACAAGCCCCGGGGGGTGCAGGTGCCGCAGATCAGGCCTGGGCGGCACGATCCAGGTGAGACCCGGCGATACTCACCTGCAAGTAAGTAAGGTTGAGGAGAGGCAGAGGGAGAGGCAGGAAAGAGCACACATTTTGGAGTCCGGTGGTTTGGCCACATACTTAGCTGTGTGACTTTGGGCAAGTGACTTCACCTCTCTGGGCCTCGATCTCCTTGTCTTTAGAGAACGGAGATGATGTTACCCACTGCACAGACTCCTTGTGATGGTTTTAATGAGATAATGGACATGAAACTGCCACGCACACAGGAGGTGCTTAATATCCTTCCTTCCTGTCTTCCCTCTCTATGGTTTTTTTAAAAAAATTATTATTTTTAGAGACAGGGTCTTGCTCTGTCACCTAGGCTGGAGTGCAGTGGTGCAGCCTTGAACTCCTGGGCTCAGTGATCCTCCTGCCTCAGCCTCCCAGGTAGATGGAACTACAGGTGCGCACCACCGCCCCCGGCTAATAACTTTTAGGATTTTTTGTAGAGACAAGGTCTCACTATATCGCTCAGGCTGGTCTTAAATTCTTAGCCTCAAGCGATCCTCCTGCCTCGGCCTCCCAAAGTGTGGGGATTACAGGCGTGAGCCACCGTGCCTGGCTCTTCCCTGCAGTTTTGTTCAGCACACGTAAACTAAAGCCATTAAAATGATTCCGATCACTGCCACTTTTTAAAGGAAGACGGCGAAGGTGGGAGTGGACGGAGAAGGCTTCCAGGCTGGGGCTGGTTTGAGGGGCGGGTCTGGCTGGGACTGGCGGGAGCGGCCAGGAGCACGTCATTGGAGACAGAGGCGGAGGCCGAGCTCGGAGTTCACCTGCAGCTGCCGTGGACCTTCCGCGAGCTGCTCTCGCCCCTGCCAAGTCCCCGCGGCCCCCCGCTTTTCTGGAAGACTTTCTCCAGGGTGCAGGGGACAGCGGGAAATGCTGGGAAATCCATTTCTCCAGACGCAACAGGAGTTGGGGGAGAAATACCCCAGCTTCCGCGTCCCCCTGGGGGACAACGCCGAGGCTCCTCAGAGGGTCCCCGGGGCCTGAGCCCTGCTCCCCCCAGCAGTGACCTGCCCCTGCACACAAGCTTCGCTGGCTTTTGTCCCCCTTCTCTGCCCCACTTTTCTCACTTTCTCCTTCCTCCTAAATAAATGACCTGCACCCAGGTCCTTGTCGCAGGGCCTGCTTTGGGGGGACCCCCACTAAGGCAGATAGTTTGTGGGCAAGAGGTCAGACTTTCGGGGGTTCAGGGCAGAGAGCATCACTGAGCTTCTTAGGCCACTGATTGCTTTCCTTGGTGTTTATTAACACAAAGGCTGTCTCTCTCTCTCTCTCTGTCTCTCTGTCTGTCTGTCTGTCTGTCTCTCTCTGTCTCTCTGTCTGTCTCTCTCTCTCTCTGTCTCTCTGTCTGTCTCTCTCTCTCTCTCTCTGTCTCTCTGTCTGTCTGTCTCTCTCTCTCTCTCTCCCCTCCATATCTTCCATTTCTAGTGTCATTTGGTGCTGAGAGTTCTCATGCCTGCTTCACTTTATCCTCAGGACTGTTGTTTCCTAAATGTCCTCAAAGGATAGTTGGCAAGGCAGCAATACCCATCCCTCCCATTTCACAGATGAGGAAACTGAGGCCTGCAAAGGTCGTGCTCACTTAGGCGTCCATTCGACCAGCATGTAGGCCGGGCACCTGCCACGTGCCGGGCACTGTATTGGGAAACACCGAGGACAGGGGCTCGGGGGCTCACCCAGCGTTTCTCAGACATCACTATTCATCAGGATCCCCCAGGGAGCCCGTTAAAATGCAGATGGCGGGGCCCCACCCCCACAGGCGGTGATACAGCGAGCAGAGGGAGGGCCAGAAATCTGCACGAGAGACCCCACCCTGATAGCCGCAGGTCATTCTGGGGCAAGGGGTCCTCCCTGGAAAGACCCTGAGAAACACCAGTTTGGAGGGAGAGGCAGACTCGGACCAGGACAGAAGGGAACACAGGACAGGGACACAGCAGAGTTGCCCCCAGGCAGGGTAGGAGCCCTGGCGCCTTGCTCTGGCCTTCCTGCCATCTGGTCTCCCACTGCCCAGCTCTCCACCCATCTGTGTCCCAGCCACAGAGCTGGGGTGACCGAGCACCCATCACCCCAAGGGGAGGTTTACCCGGTGCCTTGGGCCACACAGGGACCAGAGTCAACAGGCTTTAATTTTACAATATCCTTTTCAGCGTATAAAGCACTCTACAGTTTATACAGTGCTTGCCCACATTTCGGAGCTCTTCCCAGGGTACAAGGGACTCTCCGGAGTGCTTTCGTCGGCACGGCCACTCCTGAAGGGGGACTTCTCATCCCTACTTTGCAGCTGAGCAGACTGAGTCGGCAAGCTAGCCGAGACGGGAACCCAAGTGCTCTTACTCCGAGTCCGAGCTCCTTCTGATGGGGACACTGCAGAGGACAAGACATGGCTTGTCCTCAGGCTTCTAACCGCAGATGACCGAGGCTGCCACCCACTGATGGGAAAAATGCCCAGCCCCGGGAGGACCATCTGTCCGTCTCCCCCTGCCTTCCCTTCTCCTGGCAGCCTCTGGCTCCTGGCACTTGTAGCAACATGTCCTTGTCACTAGATGAGGCCAGTCGCCTACACATCCTTCCCGCTAACCCCTCCCTCCACTTCTCAAAAAATTCCCATTAGAATGGCAACCCCAGCTATTCATGTCTGATCCCTACTACCCCTGGGCATCTTTGTTCCTGCTCCACAGAAGAGACAGAGGGTCCAGGGGGTCAAGTTGTTTGCCTGAACTCACGTCTACGGAGCCAACGTGGCCGACCTGAACCCAGGTCTTTCTAAGTCCTACGCTGGTGCTCCTCACGGCTGGGCTGCAGCCTCTGCCCCATCCTGGGAGCCTGGATCCGGCCACAGTCCCCAGAACCAGGCTCAGGGGAGCGGGGACCCGGGCCAGCCCCTCCATCCACACCCGTCCCCGGAGCAGAGGGAAGCGGGCTGCATCTCATCATTCGGACAGCCGCCTGGTGGAGCCCAGGACGCTGAGAGTGTGGGGGACGCTGTTATTGCTAAACACTATAGCAACTGATTGCAGAGGGAAAAGGAGGGGCAGGAGGAGAGAGAGGGAGAAAGATAGATGGAGAGGGAGAAAGATAGATGGAGAGGGACTCGGAGAGACAGGGACAATGAGAGACAGAGAGAGAAGTGGCTGGGCTGAGAGAGCCCTTTGCAGGTTCCTCCGTTGGCAGCCTGCTGCGCTGCTTCTGTTCGAGTAATGACCAGAGATCAACCTAAAAAGATCAGATTGGGGCCCATAAGACGTGGCAAGGCCGCTGGTGGCTCAGAGCCTCTCAGACTGACGCATGCCAGTCCTGCGGGCAGAGGAGGCGCCACGTCCAGATGGGGAGGTGGGTGCTGAGCCATTGCCCCGCCCACGGCCACGCCCACGGCCACGCCCACCCGGAAGAAGGGGCGCCTCTCTCTAGTGCCATGTGGGCTAAGGACGGTCCGGGTTCCCAGGGAGTGAGGACCTGGCGACTGACAGCCTGGAGCTGTCCTCAAGCTAGCAAGAGTCTAGAAAGAGAAGGCGCAGTTTCAGCCTCACTGAATCGTAGAGGAGCCCCAACCTCTCACAGGGGAGAGACAGCAAGATCGGGAGGGGAGGTTCATCATTTTGTTTTGATTTTCTAAATATCTTGCTTGAAGATCAGAGACAAGCCATTGTGGTCGGGTAAATGCTGCTTTTTTTTTTTTTTTTAAATTGTCTTCTTTCATGATGAGACTTGCCTCATTTCAGCTTTGGTGAGAATGATGTCTTAAAGTGGTTTTCACCGGAGACTTTTCTTTGGAGATTCAAAGTCTAGAATAGGAAAGCAAGCCCTTCCCAACCCCTCTGGCTGTCTAAAATCCGGCCATCCAGCTATTCATCCATTCATCCATCCATCCATCCATCCATCCATCCAACAGATGCATTTGTTCATTCATTGATTGAACAAGTACCCGTGGAGCATTCACTGTGTGCCAGGCCTTTTCTAGGCGCTGGGCATCTGGGGTAAACTAAGCGGGTCAAATTCCCGCCCCGCTGGGACCGACATTCCAGCAGGCGAAGACAGACAAGTCAACAAACAGACAACATCACGCCCGTTAGTGACAAGTGCCACGCCGAGAATTAAGACACCGAGACGTGCTAGGAAAGGACAGAGACCTAACTGAGGCCACAGGGGCAGGTGGGCCCCTCGGAGGGGAGACGCAGACGCGAGCCCCGCGTGGCACGCGGAAGCTCCTCCACGCACCGACACCACGACCTAAAAGCCCTGCAGAACTTCTTTGTTCCAACCTGGAAATTCTCACAGCCATGCGCAGGCTGGCTGGCAAGGTCAGCTTCTCAAGGTGACAGGGAAGCCACACCCGGGTCTTTGGTAACTGTCTTCAGCTGACATCAAAACCCATGTGCGGACTATCACTGGTGACAACGATATCCCCCATCTGAGGGTTGGAGTACGGTGCCGTGGGAAGATCAAAGGGCTAAATTCCCTCATCTCTGCCTCTCATGCCACCGCTTCTAATCCTTCCTTTCAAGCGTCTGACAGCATGCCCCTTGGTGACATGGGCTGGAATTCTGACTATGCCATCTGCAAGCTGTGTGACCTCGGGCCAGCAACTTGGCCTCTCTGGGCTCCAATTTCCTCCTTTGAAATGGAAACCTCCCTATGTTGTTGATCCCAAAACATGCATTTCCCCCTCTACTTTAACGACGCCCAAATCAAGAAAGGTTCGGTAGTCAGTCCGATACTTTCAGACTTCAATGTGCATGCAAATGCCCCAGGGGTCTTGTTAAAAATTCAGTAGGTCTGGGGTGGGGACCAAGATTTGGCATTTCTGCCAAGTTCTCCGGTGACGTGGATGCTGCTAGTGCATGGACCACCCTCTGAGTGGCCACGAAGCAGTCGACCTAGACATTTAACGTGGTCGTCATTAAATCTGGGGGCAAAGTTACAGTTGATGGAATTTTCGATTTCAGGAAATGCATTAACCCTGTGTTTCATTTTATTCTCCCAGTAACCCCATAAAAATGTTTGTAAAGCACCCAGCACACAGCCCGGGACGTGGAAAACATTAATAGATGTTAGCTCGGGCCTTTGAAAACCTCGGGAGCCGGTGCAGGATGTGAGGCAGACGCCGGACTTTGAGGTCCATCTATAATTGGATGCGGTCCCCATGAGGCCGCCTGCAAGAGGGGCGGGCCACGGGCGGGCGCGGAGAGAAAAATGCTAATTCCTGTCCCCGTCCCCACATCCTCCCAGCTCGGGGACGTGTTTGATCAGGCCTGCATCAAATGACACATTTGCAACTAGACAAAACCGAGCGCAGGGGACTCGAGCCCGTTTGAATCGGTCCCACTCAGCCCCCAGCCGCCCCCACCCCGACCTCCTTCCGACAGGCCGGTGCAAACGCCTGCTTCAAGCCACAAACGCGACGGGCACCTGGACCGCTGTGCCTGGGCACATGCAGGAGCTGGGACAGGAGGGGCGTCTGGGTTTTATTTGGGGACTGGGAGCTTGGGGGTAGAGAAACAAAGAGAGGAAGAGGGCTGGCCCGGAAGGGAGTTGGGGGAGCAGGGTACCGTTCCACTCGTAATGACAATGATGCCATCTTGTAAACGGCGTGTTCAGGGTGGCACCTTCCTGGCCGCTCTCCCACCTGACAGGGACAGCGGCACTGGGAGGAGGCACGAAAAGGCTTTATGACCTTTTATTTTTCAGCCGAGGAAACCGAGGCGTGGAGACATGGAATGAAATTGCCCAGTCGTGAGAGGCGCACTGGATGTCGGGGCGGGGCCCTGGGACCCTGCGTCTCACCTTCTCCCAGGTGAGACAAACAGGTCGGGTCCAAGGACCACGTGGGGAACAGCACGGACACAGCGACTTTTTTTTTTTTTTTCATTTCAAGAAAATGTGAGAGTACAAACATTTTGGTTACATTTCGTATCTTTGCCTGTCCCCAGCCAGGGTTACAGGGGTGCCCCTCCCTCCACAATGCTGGCCTTCATACGCTGAGGAGACGCAAGCCAGGAGACTGAGCCGCCACCACCCTGGAACTGTGTCACTTTATTTGTTCTGCCCACACGGAGTGTTTCTCACGTCCCAGGCGCTGTATGGCGATACGACAGAGGACAAGGCAGGTGTGCCGATGGCCTGGCGGAGTTTAGAGCGAAAGCAAATAAAAACTCCCACAAGGTGCGACAAGAGGGGTCGTGCGTAGGGCACGCGGAAGGGCTTTATGTTGAGGAGAGGAGCGTGGCGTGCAGGGCAGCCACGGCAAGGAGACGCTGGTCGGGGCAGCAGGGGCAGGTGTCTGCAGCCGGGCTGGCGTGGCTGGCAGACCCCCACCACTCTCGGGCTCTCTGAGCGCATCTCGCCCTGATAGGACCACGGAAGTGGCAGGAAAATTAACCCCAACCGCAGTGTGGACGCTGCAGCCCCAGCCCCGAGTTTGCCGTGAGCGTCCGCTCTTCGGATTTTGTCTTAATTGGGAAGGGCGTCCTCTACCCCATCCTTCCCTACCCTCACCGTGCATCAGGATTTTCTGGACCTGTGGTTGCTAGATTTAGCCAACCAAAACACAAGATGGCCAGCTAAATTAGAATTTCGGATAGGCAAAGGATAATTTGGGGAGGTGTAAGTGTATCTCATGCAAAATTTGGGAAATACTTATACTAAAAACATTTATTTTGCGTCCACCTGAAACTCAGACTTAACTGGGTGTCCTGAATTACACCTGGCAACCCTGGCTAGGCAGCTTCAGAAAATACCATTCTCAGAGGTTCGGGTTCAAATCTCATGAGTAGTGGTTTGAAACTCCCAGGTGACTTTAGTCGGTAAGGAGATGAGCTCCACTGATTTGAAGGAAGAGAAGACGCTGAGTTGGTGGAAAGAGCTGACTCCACTTCGCAAACATCACCTGGCCTTGCCCTACGAGCCCGGAAGAGCCTGCGACTCTCCTGTGTTCAATTGTTAAGGCGCTTTTGGGGTGAAACATACATTAGATGATTGCATTCCTTTGTCAGCACTTAGAAAGAGCTGCTTTGGTGGACTAGCAGCTGTGAACGAAGACAGAAGCTATGAGTGAAAGTCTTTGGTCTAATATTTAATATGGTTGTTATTATTATAGCTATTATTTATTGAGCCCTTACTCTGTGCCAGGTACCGTGCCAAGCACGTTCGCAATATGCTATTAACTAACCCTCCCAGCAACCCTATGAGACAGGCACTATTATAACTCCCCTTTCGTAAATGAAGAAGTTGTGGCACAGAGAGGTTAAGTATCTTGCCCAAGGTCACACAGCACTTTGTTTCATTGGACAGGCTGATGTGATTGGCTTGGTGGAAATCTAAGGGTAGGGGGGCTGGTAGATTGGGAAGTATGCTTTTTTCTCCACTGGGCCAGCCCTACAGAGGATGACAGCCGTTTGAAATCCTAGGCTTTCCCGGGATGGACAGATAGAAGCTGGTATCACCTGAATACACAGCCGGCATTAGCAGGTCGGGAAGACCTGTTGCAAAACCCTTTTCTCAAAAATGTCTAAAAGAAGAGAACCTGGGGAGGAGAGGAGGCAGACATCCTGGCACTGAGAAGGACCGTGTACATGCCGACCCCAAGAACTGGCAGGAGAGATGGCGCTTCGGTCTCCTGCAGCAGGGAAGGGAGATCGCCAGGCCCCACGTGCTGAGCACCTCTTCTGTCTCCCTCTCCCCCCGCCTGTCCGTCCTCCTCCCACCCCAGGCTCCTCCACGCCAGCTATCACTCCTGAGACTTGGTTTAACGTGGCCTGAGCTTACACCTCCTCGGTCAGCCACAGACAGTTGAATGTGGTGCCAAGAACAGAAGCAAGGGTCGAGAAGGCGTATTACCAGCTTCCTGCTGCTGCCGCCACCTGGGCCTCCCGCTCGGGCCTCTGCACCCTCTTTCCTTTTTTATGAAGCACCCACATGTTTTCAGCCAAGCCGTTTCATCAGCCTGTTTCCCACCTGCAGAACTTCGAGAGATCAACAGCCTTCTTTCCTTTTGTCTTCTGTCTTTTTTCAGTCCAAGGTGGCAGTGTTTTTGCTGATATAACAGTCTGGAAAACCTTGTGGGTTTCCCATGTATGTCACAGGGATTCGCTCCATTACACAAGAGGCTCTTCCACAGATCTTTCCTGGATAATCTGGTCTTTACTCCTGGTTTCTGCTGAGATGGGTAAGGGAACAAACAGTCCTCCGTGTGACTCAATAGTGTGACTTTTTGTCCTTTTGAGGCACTAGCAAGATGTTTTACAGCTGACAGTGAAGCTACTAATTTTAGCATCATTTGCAATTTTAATAGGCTAAGAATTTTCTCAAATCTTCAAGTCCTGGTTCCTTTTTACTTAACAGCTCTTCTCTGAATCAATCTCTTTCTCTCTCACACACACACACATCACACACATTTTACTCCAAATAGCAAGAAGAAACCAGGCCACACTTTTGACATTTTGCTTAGAAATCCTCTCAGCTAAACGATACGAGTTTATCACTTGCAGGTTTTGCTTTCCCTGTAACTGCAGGACACAGTTCAGCCAGGCTTTCTGCCGCTCCACAACATGGACTCTCTTCCTCTACTTTCCGGAATCATGTTCCTTGCTTCCTCCTGAGGCTTCAGCGGCAGCATCTTTAGTGTTCATATTTTTACCAAAAGTCCGTTTATGACTTATGGAATTTTTTTTGAGACAGGGTCTCACTCTGCTGCCTGGGCTGGAGTGCGATGACATCATCACAGCTCACTGCAACCTCAAACTCCTGGGCTCAAACGATCCTCCTGCCTCAGCCTCCCGAGGAGCTGGGACTACAGGCATGCGCCACCATGCCCGGCTAATTTTTCTACTTTTTTGTAGAGACAGGGCCTTGCTCTCGCTCAGGCTGGCCTCGAACTCCTGGCCTCAAGTGATCCTCCTGCCTCGGCCTCCCAGAGTGCTGGGATTACAGGTGTGAGCCACCGCGCCCAGCAAGGTCCTCTTTAAGATAATACAGCCTTTCTCATTCGTGCTGCATTCTTCCTTCAGAGCCCTCACTAGCAGCACCTTTAACATCCACATTTTTACAGTCTGTTTGGAGCAATCCATCCCTTTTCTATAATGCACCTCAAAATTCTTCCAGACTCTACCTGTCATCCAATTCCAAAGTCACTTCCACATGTTTAGCTATTTATTAATATTACAGCAGTATCCCACTGACACAGGGGCTAAGACGGTGATGCAGTTGGTCCCTCAGCCGGTTCCCAGGGAGGAATGTTCTGTAGACAAGAGTCCCCGCCCTGCCTGGGCATCCCAGGCTCCCTCCTGCAGAGGCTGAGAGAGGCGAAGTTCAGAAAGACCTGGCCTCCAGCCCTACTTCCTGTCTTACCAACTGTGTGACTTTGACCAAGTCATTTAACCCCTCTGAGCCTCAGTTTCCCCATCTGTAAAGTAAGGATAATGACACCTACTTCCCAGGTATGCCCTGAGGATTTCCAAAGATGACACGCACAGAACACTTAGCACAGAGAAAACACCCAGTAAATTATTTTTATCTTCATCATCATCATCATCATCATCATATTAACAGCCACGACATGCCTGGATTCCAGAAAAGGCACACAGGCCCTCAGAGAGAGTGACCAGGACACAGAGTCAGCATCTGTCCCCCGGGGCTGTGTGAGGATGGAGCAATGAATGTGAAGAGCTTGGAACTGTGTCCTGGATATGACACACCCAGTAAATGCCGGCTGCAGTGGGTGCCTACAGAGAGGACAGGACGGACGGGGAGGGGAGGGCAGAGGAGGGAAGAAACAGAGGCAAGATGTGCACCCAGGGGGAATAAAAACAGAGATTAAGAAAGAGAGGGAGAGAGGGAGGGAGAGAAAGAAAGAGGGAGAGAAGGGTGGGGAAGGGAAAAGGGCAGAGGGGGAGGAAGGAAGGACCAGAGAGTCAGGCAGGCAGAAACAGATACCGGAGAAAGAAAGAAAAGGGGAAACCAGACCGAGAGATAAGGAGACAGAAACAGAGACAAGATAGAATGTGAAAGAGACAGTGTGTGTGCCCAGGAGTCTCTGGTCCCCTCCCCTGATCGCTGCCCAAACTGTTCCCACGGCCACCATTTATCCACCTTCCCCAACGCTGCCCTGAAAATGCACACCTTCCACCCACCCCCACCCTCCAGGCACGGTGCCATCCAGGCTGTCCCCTGTCCCCAGCGTGGACCCTGTGTGGAGGGGGCTGGTTGTCTCTGCAGTCGTCTGTCTTGGACCCATCTAGATACTATTGGCGGTGAGTCCCATCCACTGCACTGACCCATCCGCCACCCCCAGCTCCCCTACTGGTCCATCAGAACTATAAATGTCCTGCTGTAACCTTCTATCTGTCCACCACCCCTGCTGCTCAAGTCCAGGACAGTCAGGGCCACAAGGGGGGACTCACACAGTAAGACCCTTTCCCTGTGCGATACTCGGCCCCCGCCCATCTGCTGAGGGGGCGAATAGGGGAGGGGGCTCTGCCAGGGCCCCCCTGTGGCCCTCACCCCGGGGCGGCAGCAGTGGCACTGATGAACAGCAGGCCGGCTCCACTCACGCCGTCTGCTGCTCCCGCTCAATACTCCTCGGAGTGGATCCATTTGTACGGGGTGATATATGGTTCCGTCCCGGCGCCACTGGAGTGGATCCTGCTGCCACCTCCTCCTCCTCACCCTGTCCCCTGCATGGGAGGGAGGGCATACATTCAGCCAGAAAGCACCACTAGCTTCCTGTCCTCAGGTGTCCAGGGCCTTGGACGCTGAGCAAGGCTGCGACAGTCAGGGGCTCCTGCAGGAAGGTATGTAGGTGGGGGGTCAGGTCAAGAAACATGCACACCTACTACATGCCAGGAGCCCTGCTATATGCCTGGGATCTGAGGATCTACTTGGTGTGTTCAATGCCTTCAGGGAGTCTGGTGGAGAAGGCATGGGATGTGTCGCAAACCAAATGACAAGGGCAAGTGCCAACGTAAGCGTGCCTTTGTATGCTACTGTCACTTGCTTATTCTTCAAATATTCAGTAGGAAATGGTCACAGCCATTTCTGCTCTTCCCCACGGCGTGGCTAGAGGACGAACCACGTAGACTGGCCAGCACAGGGAATGAGAGGCAGTTCAGCAGGAGTTGGGGCTACCTGGGTGAGAATCCCAGCTCAGCCTTGAGCAAGCACTTAGCATCTTTTTACTTCAGTTTCCTCATCTGTAATGTGGGGAATCATAGTAAGTCCCTCCTTAGGCTACCGCGAGGGTGAAATGAGTTAACATGCATGCAGAGCTCTTAGATGCCTGTCTGGCATGCCTGAATGCTACAGAAGTGCCAGCTGTTTTTGTCATAACAGTGGCCTCCCCTTATCCAATTGGCTATGTTCCAAGACCACTCACTAGTGGGTGCCTGATACCATGTGATAGTAATATACAGACAGCCCCCAACATAGAATGGTTCGACTTACGAGTTTTCAATTTGACGATGGTGTGAGAGCTAAATGCATCCAGTAGAAAACGAACTTTGAGTACCCCTACAACCACTCAGTTTTTCACTTTCAGTACAGTATTCAATAAATTATAAGAAATATTCAACACTTCATTATAAAATAGGCTCAGCATTAAGATGATTTTGCCCAACTGTAGGCCAGTGTAAGTGTTCCAAGCACATTTAAAGTAGGCTAAGCTACGATGTTTGGTAGGTTAGATGTATTAAATGCATTTTTGACTTGATATTTTCAATTTATGATGGGTTTATCAAGACATAATCTCATCGTAAATTGAGGAGCAACTGTGCTAGGTTTTTCCTATATATACATACATACCTGTTATGAAGTTTAATTTATAAATTAGGCATAGTAAGAAATTAACAACAACAATAATAAAATAGAACAAATATAACAATATGCTGTGATGAAAGTTATGTGATTATGCTCTCTCTTGCTCTTGCTCTCAAAATATCTTACTGTACCATACAGTACTTGGGTAGCCAAAAACCACAGGAAGACAAATGCAGATCTGTACGCGGTAGCTACCAGTTTTACTTTTCTCCATGCAGCAATTCCTTGGGGAGCTTGAGTTTTTACCTGTGAAAGGGGGACTACCTACCAGGTAGGGATTACAAGAAAATTTGTGTATATAAAATGCTATCTTAGTCCATTTTCTGCTGCTGTAACAGAATGCCACAGACTGGGAGATTTGCAAAGAAAAGAAATGTGCTTCTCACAGTTCTGGGGGCTGGGAAGTCCAGTATCAACACGCCGGCATCTGGTGAGAGCCTTTGTGCTGCATCGTCCCATGGAGAGTGGCCGAAGGGCACCCAGCTCCAGGAGTTTCTTTTCTGGGACCAAAAATATTGAGACTGGAAAAGCTCCCTGAGGCCACCAAGTCCACTTTCCTATAGGTATAAATAGAGAAACTGAGGCCCGGGAGGTGAAGGGACTTGCCCTAGGGCACCCTGTGAGTCAGCAGCAAAGCAAGAACCAGAACATTCATCCCGGATGCCTGGGCTGGTCTTCATTCCCCCACGTGCTTGTGCCATCAGACGGGCAGTTGTCCTGTGGGACACAGCTACCTGCTTGGGGGAGGCTCTGGAGACGGCACAGGAGAGGGAGTGGCATTTGGATGGGCACTGAAGGGTGCGTGAGCATTTGCCTGGCAAAGGAAGAGGGGAATCCATACATCCTTCCGTCCTCCCTCCCTGCTTCCTTCTCTCTTTCATTTCTTTCTCCCGCCTGGCCTCCCTCTCAGATGATTTGTGGGGAGGAAGCCTGGCTGGCAGCTGGGAAAGGAGTGACGATGCTGTTGCAATGTCCGGGGCTGAGCCTGGAAAGCCTGAAGCTGGGGGCGGTGGTGGGGCCAGGCGTTACAGTGCTCAGGAGCCCCCCAAGAAACGCAGGTGGCCAACCATGGAGTGTGCAGCTTACCGGGATAAAAACGAAACAAACCAAAACAACAGCAAAAACCAGGAGCTGTACCTCCCTTGCCCAGCCTGGCCACCAAAATAATTAACTGGCTTGTGGCAATCATTTTGCGCTGTATTCGTCTATCGGATCATCACGCTGTACACCTCGACATATGCAATTTTAATGCGTCAATTATACCTCAGTAAAGTTAGGAAAATAAATAAAACAATGGAAGAAAGAAACTCCAGTTCACAGGGTTCCCTGGAGACAGCAAAGCTTGTGGGTTACAAAGGCCTGGGGAACAAAAGGGAGACTCCGGAGGCGGGAAAAACCACTTAAAGGTACACTGCAGCCTCTACTTCCCCTCTGTGTCCCCTGCCCCACACCCCAACCCAGAATCCCCGTCTCCGGAAATAGCCCAGGCCCCGCCCCCTGGGGAGCGGCAGGTAGATCCGGTCACGTGACTGCGGGGTCACGTGGCCGAGACTAGCGGAAGTAGCCCGGGATCTCAGCGCGCTGCCCGTGCTTTGCTCTGTGGGGCAGATTCGTGGCCGCTTCTGTCCCAGCTTGTCCTGCCTGTGAGCATCCTCGGCTGCTCCGCTCTCCTTCACGAGGGTGGGGAATGACTGGGAGAAAAGGCTGGGGTGACAGGCTTGTGACCTTGGTTGTGGAGGCTCCTTTTCATCACCTAAGTGGGCCAAGCCACAGCTGTCCTCTGCTAGAAACTCCAGTACCTCCCGCCCCCGAGGCCTCTCTGCCCTCCTCCCTGGTTCCTCCGCCACACCCAGCTAGTTCCCACGCCACTTTAGGTTTTTGCATTTGCTGGTCCCTCTGCCTGGAGTGCCATTCCCCCGGCTCCTCCAGTGGCTGATTGCTTCTCATCCCCAAAAATCTCCGTTTAAATGTCGCTGTCTCCCATTACCCAGTGACTGCCTACCCTCGCCCTGGCTCCCATCATACCACATGCCCCTGTTTCTTTGTCTTCGGGGCACTCGCCCTATCTGAGATTATTCATCTGTTGCCCATCTCCCCTGTAGAACATGAACGCCATGACATGTGTTGCGTCTTACCTGCCTGACGCAGTAAGTACTCACCAATAGCTGGCCCATTTTGCATATGAGGAAACTGAGGCTCAGCGAGGCTTAAGTGATTAGCTCAAAGTCCACAGCAAACTAGATCTGCTGCCTCCGAGGTCCTTATTCCTTCCTTTAGCTTACACTTTCTCTCTCATCTGTACAATGGGGACAGGGGTGGCTCCTGGCTACTTCAAATGAGGAAGTTGTGGAACCTAGAGATGTCCCTCCTGCTCTGTGGGAACCCAAATCAGGACAAGAGCCGGAGTTTCTTTTCTCTCTTCAGGGGGGAGCCTTTAACGCTCACGGCCAGCCATGCCCAGGGAAGGAAACCATAAAACCCCTGACAGCATGGTTTATGACAACCACAAAAACACACCCAGGGCCAAATCAAGTCTCT
Organism: Mirza zaza; assembly: GCA_008750895.1. Taxonomy (NCBI): domain Eukaryota; kingdom Metazoa; phylum Chordata; class Mammalia; order Primates; family Cheirogaleidae; genus Mirza; species Mirza zaza. The sequence continues at coordinate 17,708 of VSMD01033188.1, forward strand.
CCCAAATCATAAAACCCTAGAATGTCAGAGCTGGCAGGGAACTGGGAGATCGTTTAGCCTGCAGGCTCCCAGACCTGGCTGAGCAGTGAACTTGGGGAATAATTTAAAAACTCAGATCTCTGGGCCCCACCCTGACCACCTGTGTTAGCTGGGAATTGGGATCACAAAGGTCTCACAGGGGAGTAACACCTTGGCACAACAAAGGGAGGAAACAGGACCGAGGGGGGATGGTGTCAGATCACAGTGAGGGTATGACGAATTTCTGCCAGCCCAGTGGGGATGCAGATCAAAGAAGAGTCCTGAATTGGGCAGAAATGGATGTGGCCCTGGTACCTCTGCCTTGTCACCGCTCAGGTGCTGTCCTAAGGAGAGCATGCCCTACCTCCTGGCTTAGCCCTTGGCCTGGGGCCAGCCCGAGAAGGGCATGACCTTAGAGGAAGCAAACATGGAGGAACCGGAAGTTATCCATGGGCCACACTCTTGCAGCTGGGCAAGGAGGCCTTTATTGAAGGGCATGTAGCACATCTCCATGCTGCTGCGCCACTAGAGTCCATGCCCATGGAGGGATTTGGTATTTTAGAAAGTTCTCTAAGTATATCCCTCTCCAGTGCTCTCTCCTGCCCAGCCCTCACGCCTTAGAAGGGCATCCATTCTGTATTGGGCAGCCACGTTTGAGGAGCAGTGGGAAGAGTCTGGTGTCCTAGGCTGCACTGTCATGTGGGATCTGAAAGAGATGGTTTAGGACGTTGGTTCTCCACCAAGGGTAACTGTGTCCCCCAGGAGAGATTTGGCAGCATCTGGAGACGTTCTGGTTGTCACAGCTGGGGCAGGAGGCGCTACTGGCCTCTCATGGGTGTAGGCCAGGCATGCTGCTACATGCCCCACAGTGCATGGGACACGTCCCACCCTAAAGAATTATTTGCCCCAAATGTCATTAGTGCTGTCGTTGAGAAACCACAATCCATGACCCTCCTGAGATCAGGGATGAAATGTGGTGCATACTATATGCATTTTTTCTGAGTTTGGCTTTCCCAGTTTGGGCAGTGACCCAGACTAGGTTAGGACCTGCTGTCCTCTGGGCCCTGGGCTGATGGAGCCATCTGCTGCCCAAACATGCCATCCTTGTCTTCCCTCCAGGCCTTTGCACTTGCTGTTGCCTCTGCCAGGAACACTCTCCCTACCCCCACCCACGTTCTTCCTCACCACTAATGTCTGTGTTCACCTGTGCCAGGCACTGTGCTAGGGACTTACCCATTATTCTCACTGAATCCTCACAAGCACCACCCTCTGAAGGTGGTGTGATGACTGTCCCCAATTCAGACATGGAGGAACAGAAGCCCGAAAGGGGCAAGGGACCTGCCCAAGGCCACACAGTTCGAGAATGGTAGAGCCAGAATCCCAGCTTAGGCAGGCTCTGGAGCCCAGCACCCTAACCCCTGAACTGTCCTGCCTCTTCAACAGCTCCCTTGTCACCTTGTCACGGTCACTGTGCCGGTCTGCATCCTCTACCAGGCTCTGGGCTTTGTGAGGGCAGGGACCTTGTGCCCGGCGTGGTTCGTGGCACAGAAGTGGCACCCTAGAAACATTTGGCGAGTGGATGAGTCCCTGGATTCTGGCCTCGATTCCTGAGGTTCTGCTGCACTCATCAGCATCAAGGCTGTGACACTGCCGTTGAGTCAGGACTGAACATTCAGGCACCTGGTTCTCAGTGCGTGGTGGGAGATGTGCCCATGTGGGGAAGGCGGCCCTAGGTTTGCTGGAAGCCACAGACACCTGTGCGCATTACTGCGAGTCGATGTCCCTTCTGTGAAGGGTCACAGGATAGAGCTTACTTTTGAGGACATCCCCTCTAGGGAGACACTGGGCATCTTCCTCACCTTAGTCTTTCCAGTGCCTGGCATGGTGCCTGCCTGACACAGGTGTGTTAGCTTCCTAGGGCTGCCGGAACAAAGCACCACAAACCAGGGGGCTCAGAACAGCAGAAATGTACTCTACAGTTCTGGAGGCCAGAAGCATAAAATCAGGGTGTCGGCAGGGCTGTGCTCCCCCTGACTCCTCTAGGGGAGATTCTCCCTGCCTCTTCCAGCTTCTCCTGGCACCAGGCATTCCTTGGCTTGTGGCAGCATCACTCTAATGTCTGCCACTGTTTTCATGTGGGTCTTCACGTGGTCTTCTTTCCTGTGTCTTGTGTCTTCTCCTCTTCTGTCTCTTATAAGGACACTCATCATTGGATTTAAGGCCCACCCTGAATCTGAGATGATCCCATCTTGAGATGTCAGAGAAGTGACATGACTCTTCTAAGTTCTCAAATTTCCAAACCTAGCTGTGCGTCTGAATCACCTGGGGTGGGAGAGGTTGCCTTTTTTTGTTGTTGTTGTTGAATGCAGATTCTTAGAACTTACACACAAAAGATTTACAAAAGTCTAGGGTGAATCCAGAAATCAGTATTTTTGTCAAGTTCTTAGAGGAAATATCTTCATAATTAGGTTTGGGAATGTGTCCGGGTTACTACTGCTGTGTAACAAATTATCCTGATCCTTAGTGGCTTAAAACACTCGTTTTATTTTGTTCTGGGTTTTTGTGGACTAGGAATTTGGGAAGGGCTCAGCTGGGTGGTTCTTACGTGGAGGTCTCTCATGTGATTGCAGTCACCTATTGGTTGGCTGCATTTAATTGAAGGCTTATCTGGGCTGGACCAGCTCTCTGTCCTGCTGCCAAGAGCACCTCCATGTGGCCTCTTCAGTGTGGTGGGCTCAGGAGCATTGGATTCTCAGATAGAGGCTCAGGGGCTCCAGGTGAGGGAGGTCGGAGAGGTCACAGGCAGGATCTCGTAGGCACTTTGGCTTTTAGCCTGAGTGAGATGGGAGTCATGGAGAGAGGGATAGGATCTGACTGAGGTTATCAAAGGCTCACCCTGACCACCATGCGGGAAAGGGATGCTGGAGGCAGGAAGGCCAGAGCGGAGGCAGGGAGACCAGGGAGGATGCTCTTGTGTCATCCATGCCATAAGCAGTGGGGGCTTGGACCTGGGCAGGGACAGGGGTGGAAAGGCAAAGAGGACAGACTCACAGGGAAAGGGACAGGCTTGGAAACCTCCACCCCAGCTGGCTGTCCTTCCTCCTCGTATCAAGTGAGACCTACATGCAAGCATGCATCCCTCTAGACAGCAGCCTCGGCCATCCTTTCCAAAGCTGATAAGCCATCGCACAGCGCACGTCTTTTGCTAGAAGAGTCTGCATGAACCCAGGGGTGTAGTGGCTCATGACACAGGGGCTAAGTCCCAGCTCTGCTACTCACTAGCTGTGTGACTTTGAGCAAATGACTGCACCTCTCTGAGCTTCATTATTTTCATCTACAGGTTGGGGACCCAAATGGTGCTTATCTTAAAGGGTTGTTATGAGGATGAAATGAGAGGATGGTAAGGAAAGCACTGAGCTCGTTGTCATGGCCCTGCCTCCTTTACAGCCCTGGTGACAGCCAGCCAACCATCAGACATGCAAGTGAGGGGACCGACATCCAACCTGCTGGCTATCTGCAGACACAGGAGCAAGACCCACCAGGGCCAGCTGAGCCAGCCCCAACCTGGGGACTCACCCAGCCAACTCAGAGAGTCATGGACAAAATCAATGGTGGCTGTTATGAGCCTTAAATTTGGAGGTGGTTTGGTGTGCAGTCAACACTAACTGACTCTTGCCCCCTCTTAGGCTATGCATCTTCCTGTAGTCCGGGCTTAGCGTATGGGGTAGGCCAAATAGTGTCCCCTCCCAAAAAAATATCCACATCCCTAACCCTTGGAACCTGTGAACATGTGACCTTCCATGGCAAAAGGGACTTTGCAGATGTGATTAGGTTACAGATCTTGAGATGGGTGATGAGCTTGGACTATGCAGGTGGTCCAGTCATTTCAAGGGTCCCCAAAAAAGGGAGACAGAGTCAGAGGAGGAGCTGTGACGATGGAAGCAGAGGGAGAGATTAGAAGGTGCTGTGCTGCTGGCCTTGAGAATGGCGGAAGGGCACACAATCCAAGGGATGTGGGTGGCCTCTAGAAGCTGGAAGAAACAAAGAAATATATTCTCCCCTGGAGACCCCAGAAGGAACCAGCCCTGCCAACACCTTGATTTGAGGACTTCTGACCTCCAGAACTATGAGAGCATAAATGTGTGTTATTTTAAGCCACCAAGGTTGTGGAAATTTGTTACAGCAGCAACAGGAGACTAATACAGCACACTAGGTCTCTGTGGTGCTGCATTTCCCACCCTCTGGTCAAAAGCAAGCTAGGAATCCATGTCCCTTGAGACAGATGACCCTGTCGGTTGACAGGTATAAGGAATCAGAGTAAAAATAGCAATCCTAATAATAATAGCTATTAATTTTTGAGCTCTTACCATATGCCAAGCACATCAGGCTAATGGTTTCATATATGTCATTTCATTGAATCTTCACATAAGGCATATGTGGAAGTTCTATTATCATCCCCATTTCACAGATGGGAGAACTGAGGCTCGGAGAGCTTATAAAACATGCCCCAGGCCACACCACTAGAACGTGGCAGGGCTGGGAGTCACACCCAGGTCTGTATGATCCCCGACACTCAGTGACACTCAAACCTTCCCTGGGCTCAGCTCACGCAGAAGGAGCCCCCTCCTCTCTCTCCACCCCCGTTCGCCTCTTCCCGGTGGGTTGGGGCAGATCCCATACATTTCCCTTGCTTCCGGCCCCCTTTCCTTTCTCCCCAAGCCTCAACAAAAGGCTCTTTCACTCTTCATGTGCCATTTTATACAGGCACAGACAGCCTGGCAGTTTCGAGAGGAACTTTATTTCCTTTTGGCTTTCTCTCTGCTTTGCAGCGAAGAAAATAGAAATTGCAAAAATATAGACAAGTTCTCAGACTGCAGATTTCTGATCCCGAGAATTCCCTCCAGCCAGGATGGGTTGGCACCGCCGACTGGCACCACGCCTGGCTTCCCTTCCTCCCGGCTCCAGGCCTCCACCTGCTGGGCAGCATCTTGTCTCCCATCCTTGGGAGAGATTTACCTAAAATCAACAGTACGTGATGGTCCTGCTCGTAGGGGACATCTGTGCTTTTCCCTTTGCCATTGTGATGGTGGAAGCACCCAGTTTTTTTAGGGAAACCACAGCTTGTTCCCTCTCAGGCCAGTTCCCTCTCAATGCAGCTCACCCCAACCCCAGCTCCTGGGACAGGCAGTGACCCAAGGCAGGCCAATGAGAGTACTGCATCCCCCTCTCCCATCATGATTGGTCCAGGCACAGGCACATGACCCAAGATGAGCCAATCAGAGCAAAGGAACAAGGATGCCTACTTAGGCTTTCACTGTGCTAACAGGTGAAAGTCACTCTCATTTTTTTTTGCTGTCCATGATGCCGGCAGCAGCTGGCAGCCATCTTTGCCAATGTACGGCGGGAGAGTGCCCGAGGATGAGGCCAACACAGAGGAAAGCAGAACTGAGATTTAAAAAGAACAAAGGCTTGATGATATTGTTCGAGAACCTGGATCCAGCTGTGCCTGAAGTCCTAGATGTAACTATGTGCTTTTCAGTCCGTGAGACCATAAATTGTTTTTGCTTGAGCCACTTGGCTCCAGATGTGTGTCACATCAGCTCAATCAGTGTGATGGCCAACACGTATTGAGAACTGTCGTGGTGTGGGTTCCCCTGAAAGAAGAGCTTGAGACAAGGACTTGGGCACAGATAACTTATGTGACAGGTGATCTCTGGGCGCAGAAGTGAGGGATGAGGGAGAATGAGTCGGAAGGAGGAACGTCAATGTCAGGTGCGTTACTGAGGTCACCGCTAGTGACAACAGAGACCAGATTTCTCCGGAACCTGCGGGGGAGGGTAAGAATGTTTTCCAGAAGTGTCTATCGAAGACAGGCGAGACATGGTAGGCAGAGTAATGGCCCCCAACTCCCCCTCCATCCTAATCCCCAGAACACGTGGAATGCTAGATTACATGGCAAAGGGGAATTAAGGTTGTGAATCAACTGACCTTCCAATAGGAAGGCGGACCTGGCCCGTCCAATGGACCCAATGGACCCACGAGAGTTCTATAAATGAAAGGGAGGGGACAAAAGAGGGACGACCAGAGAAGTCAGTGGAGAGGGACTCAGCCCAGTGTCAATGGCTTTGAAGATAGAGGAAGGGGCCAAAAGCCAGGGAATGTGGGCAGCTCCCAGAAGCTGGAAAAGGCAAGCAAACGACCCTCCCCTAAGCCTCTAAGAGGAACGCAGCTCGAGATCTTATCCCAGTGAGACCCTTGGAGGACTTTTCTGACTTCCAGAACCGTGAGGGAATGAATGGGTGTTGTTTCGAGCCACTGTGCGTGTGTAATTCAGTACCGCAGCCATGGGAAAGCTGTGCACGCCATAACCCTCCATGTCCAGGCTGCACCGCGTCCAGCTGAGCGGGCTCCCACCGCATGAGACGGGGCCTGGGACACAAGGAGGAGACACCCAGCTCAAGCTTGAGGCAGTGTGCCGTCGCCATGGTGACTCTCGGCTTGCTTACGTGAAACTGCCCACTGCAGTTGTGGCTGAATTAGAGGTGAGCCAAGGGGGCGTGAGGCCCAGAACCAGAGGTGGCTGCCACAAGCAGTCCCGTGTGCCAGGAGCTGTGCTAAGTGTGTCACATGCAACATTTTCTTTACACCCCATCCAAGTCATTTCTTTATGCAAATCCCCCAGACCCCCAAGGGACTTCTAATGGAGGCTCCAGTCTTAGGGACCTTTCTGGTGTGCGGCTCATTGGCACAGCGGTGTTGAATGCTGCACTGCCTCCCACAGCTGAGCAAATGAGCCCTCCCTGCTCCTCAGCCTGCCCGCTCTGCCTCTCCGCTCGGCTTTTGTAAAAATCATTCCTCATTTAGTCATAGTCAAACCTGCCAATAATAAAAATATCCCGTGACGGTTACACACAGAAAAGGAAGGAAGTCATTCTTTCCTCTAGACCTGGAACTATCCCAGCCAGAGAGATGGCACCTGAGGGAATGTGTCCCTGCCCGTGGCAGACATCACTAATTGATTGTAGCATTCTTGCTCACTGAGTCCAGGCATGGCTGCAATGTCTTTTTCAACATGGTGCACTAGGCAGGCACTACTGATGCAATTAGATTTGGAAGGGTTAAGTGGTTCCATGGCCACTATTGGTTACTTTTCATCTATGAATCCACCATATGCTTCTAAAATTGAAAATGGAAAATGCTCTTGGGAACACAGATCTGTCAAAGGCAAATGTTGCTTACGGGACTCCAAATTCTTCCCTATCTCCCCATCACCCCAAGATTTGCCTCTTCCCTTGGGTCTTCTTGTTACTTATATTACTACTGTATGCTAACAGATGACTTGTGTCCACAGTAATAAAAATTACCTCCATTTATTGAGCACCTACTCTGTGCCAGGCGCGGTTGTAGACCCATTTCTGAACGTTCCCACGATGAAGGTATTAGCCTTACTTTGAAGGTGATGAAATTGAACTTCAGAGACACGAAGTGCCTCCTACCTGCCCAGGATCACATCATTGCCGCCCCTTACAATGGAAGTGCTCCCTTAAATGAACAAAACATAGACGCGAACTGCTTGAGTTTAATAACAGAGTATGAGGACTGGGCTCACAGAGCCTCGATGTAGCCATGAGGAGCATGCGAGAAAAGAGGACTCGTTCCCTCGTCTATTCATCAGGAGCTTTCTGAGCACCTACTGTGTGCCGGGTGCTGGCGCTACAGCACCGATTGTGCCAGACATAGTGTGTGTCCTCCCTCACGGAGCGCACAGTCCCTGGGGGAGGAGAAGCCACAGGTGTAGGCAAGTAAGCAAACAACAAACTTACAGATGGCGAGAAGTGCCCTGGCAGGCTCGAGGAAGGCGCCAAGGTAGGGAACTTCAGAATCGCCTCTTCCGGAAGCAGCCATTTCCCTCCTTACAAATTTCCTCCCACCCAATTCATAGACTCTCCCAAGCAGGTCACTATTGTCCTCAGTGCTCAACGGGGCAAGTCCATTTTCTCGAATAGCTACCCTGTTTCTGTCACTCCATCATGCTTCCCGATTCAGTCTCCCCAATCCTTCTGGCTCTTCTTCCTGTAGTAAGTAAACATTTCTTAAGCACCTACTGTGTGTATGAGGATGGCTGTATAGTTTCCTCTGTCTGACTCTGCGATGGCCCATGAACTCTGGGTGCCCAAGCCACAGTGACAGAAGGGTGAGGTCTACAAACCACACGTCAGTAGATTACTGGAGTCATAAGGATCTCGGAGGGAATTTGCAGAGTTTGAAAGTTCACATTGCCCACAGGCAGGAGCCGTGAATGAGCGCAAAGTGGCTGAGGGTAAGACAATAGGGAGCGGTGGGGTCTGTGGTAAACTGGAGACCTCATGCTGTGCCTAGAGGGGGTGACCGCTACTCACTTCCAGCATATGGCTGTCGAGCTGAAATACAGATCCAGCATGGACAGATTTTCCTTTTTTTTTTTTTAGAGAACCCAGAAATTAAATATTTTTGTGAAGTCTTCCAATGTTTAAATGTAGCAACTAAGGCAATTGAAAAACTGAATGGGGAAGACAGAACTTACTGCCTACAGGCTGACTGTGACTCAGACTTCCGGTTTTATAGTTGGGGAAACTGAGGCTCAGAGCAGGGATGTGGTTTGCCGATGATTTTACGGGGAAGCTCAGCTTGGCCCATGTCCCTTAGGAAGCACTTGCTGCCTCTTCTCCAGGCCACCAGGGGTGGGAACCGGAGCGGAAGGTGGAGGCAGAGCTTTTTCTAAGTGCAGAACCCATCATGGGCACCCACGTTCCCGCTGCATTTTTTAGAAGCTGGAAAATGATTCTGGGCGTGTGGATGTCGGGGGCCTCGTTCTCACTCCTGGTCTCTGCCTCGGTCTCTCTCTCTCGGTCTCTTCCTCTCTGCGCCTTCTGTGTCTCTCAGTCTATTGATTTCCTGGTCTCTGTTCCTCTGTCTCTCAACATCTCTGCCCCTCCGTGTGCCTGTCTCTCTTCCTCCGTCCCTCCTTCTCCCTCTCCCGCTCCCCCTGCCTCTCTGCTCTTTCAGCGCCTCCCTGTCTCTCCCCATCTCTCCCTGTGTCTCTGCCCCGTCCCCCAGGCCTCTCCTCGCCTGCCCTCCGAGTCCCTCCGGCCACCGCGGAAAGGTTACTGTAAACGGGAATGAAGCCGAGGGCAAAAGTAATCAACCCCCCGGCTGACCTCCGCTCTGCCCCCCACGCCGGGCGGCCCGGCTGCGCCCCTCCCCCGCCACCACCCCGCCCCTCCCTGCCCACCCTCAGGTCCCCTTGCTGACAAAAGGCCTATCTTCTCTCTGCCTAAATGATTTAAATTCTAATCAAACATCATTTATAGTACATCTCGGAGCCGTCTCCTGGGAGCTGCTCCCACATGAGACGTTGCCATGGCAACCGGGGGGTCTTGTTTCAGAAATGTCAGATTGTATTATTGTCTTCACACTTCTCTGATAACCTGGTGTCTCTCCCTCTCTCTCCCCCACTCCCTCACTCACACCACCAGCCCCAGGATTTTATTCCTCCTCTCTCTCTCTCTCTCTGCCTCTCTCCCCCCCCCCCCCCCCCCCCCCCCCCCCCCCCCCCCCC